>PVJD01008792.1:0-70952 GCA_004026545.1 Mormoops blainvillei
TATGTTTTCTAACTACAGTGGGACTGAGTTAGAAATCAATAGCAAAAAATAAAATGAGTAAATCCTTTCTGAAAAATAATCAATACACCTAAAAGTTTATATAGGTAAAAAATGAATTACACTAAATTCAAAAACATGTTAACAGAATAATTATGCCATCTAAATATGCATAACATATTTATGTATATATATACATATATACATTTATATATACATTTATATATACATTATATATACATAAATATAACATATATAAGTTATATATAACATATATATAACATTAACAGAATAACATATGCCATATAAAACTTATGAGAATCACCTAAAACCATATGTAAAGAAGGATATTTAAATTTAAATCCATAATGAAGAAAGCAAAGCCCGAAAATCAATGATGTGAAAAAAAATCTAGTTCTTGAAGGTAAAAGAATATTAAAGCCATAGAAAATAAATAAATCAATAAATAGTGTATAAGAGAAGAAATTAATGTGACATGATGCAGATATATAGCCAAGAAAAAGAAAAAGCCTAAAAGTTGTTTTCCGAAAAGGAAAAAAGTACCATGATTAATAAACCACTGGTGAAACTGATCAATGACAAAAAATAGAAGACATAAAGAGCAATATTAGAAAATATAACTTTGCAAAACTACATATTAATAACAATAATTTAAAAATTAATGAAACATATAAATTATGAAAAAACACAACCTATGAAATAGACATAAGAAATAGCAAATATGCACAATTCCAGAGTTATAAAAGAACTTAAATATACTATAAAATATAAAAATCTATGGCTATATTCCTCACTGGTTAATTCTTCCATACACTTGTGCAATAAATTACATCAATGTCCTCTAAGTGCTGCATTACTTGTTTCAGGAGGTCATATGACCTACGTATCAGAACCTGACAGGATCCTTACAGGAAAGTGAAATTACAGACCAATATCTCTTTTAATATTGATTCAAATAACCAAGAAAATGTGTACACTTATATCTGTGACAAATATATTAAAATACATTAATAAACTCATGTGCATTCATTTCAGGACTAATATATTGGTTCATTATTAATTTCAATCTATGTTATCTATAAAATTGATATAATATATAACATATCCATTGGAGGAAAGAGGTTGTAAAAATCCTTAGAAAGCAGGGAGAAGGTAACACCGTTACACAGAAGCACTATTTACAAATGAATGTTACCAAACCTTATACTTAAGTGTGAAGTATTGAAAGTTTGAGATTTAGAACACGAAGCTACTGCCTACTGCCACAACTAGTACACATCACTGCGCTAGAAACCCAAATGAGTGCAATAAAGTATGCGAAAGAAAAACCTTTTCATAAGACTCATGGACAACGGTGTGGTGATTCCTGGGGGTGGAGGGTATAAGGGGACTAAATGGTAATGAATAAAAATATTAAAAAGATTAAATTTTAAAAAGAATTTAAATATGATTAATAAAACTGCCTTTATTCACAGATAAAATGAGCATTCATACAAAAATAATACACAGATATGGATTTATCAAGGCTTCAGGATATCAGGTCAATATGTAAAAAAAATTTATATTACTATATTCCAGTCCAAAAGAGAGAATTGAAGAACACTATTCATAATACTATCAAACACTTCATATATATAAAATTTATTTTATGATTGATGTGCAAAATAACCTAACACTAAACTCAAAAGCATAACTGAGAAAAATCTAATTTGCTGGAAAATACCATGCTCATAGGTTGGAAGACATTACCATTTAAAGATATTAAGCTGGTCTGCAGATTAAATTCAATCCTAATAAAAACTGTTGCTGTTCTGTGGAGGATTAAAATATATTTCTAGAAGTTATATGGAAATACAGATATCCAGAAATAACCAAGATACTCACAGATAGAAAAAAGTGTCATTGGCTGGTTAGAGTATCATCCTAACACATCAGGATTGCAGATTCAAGTCCCCAGTCAGGGAACCGAGCACATGCAAGAAGCAAGCAATAAAATAAGTGGAACAACAAACTGATCTCTCCCTTTCTCTCTCTCTCTCTCTCTCTCTCTCTCTCTCTCTTTCCCTCTCCCTCAGTAAATAAAAAAAAATTTTTTAAAGTAGGATATCTCAGCTAACATAAATAGACTTTTAAAGCCACATTAATTAAAGAAAATGTTAAGCAAGAAGCCTGATGAAAAAAACCTACATAGTGTAATATCTATATATCTATATATCTATATCTATACCTATACCTATATCTATATCTATATCTATATATAGTTCAAGGTGGGGAAAATTCATCTGGTGTGTCATAAGCCCTTATTGTGCCTACATTTTGGGAAGATGGGGCTTAGAATGACTTGTTGGGGGGCTGAGGTAGCTACTAGGATTCTATTTTCTATTAGGTAGCTGCTAATATTCTATTTCTCTATATAAATTATGATTATATGAATGAGTTCACTCACACTGAGGATATTCCATTTGTGCACTTGCAATTGAGCCCTTTTTCCATAGGGATGTAGCATTTCAGTAAGTACTTATTGTAAAAGGTGTCAGATGTGTATGACTGCTCTAAATTTACAAGTGAATAAACTGGGTCAAGACCAGTATTCACTGACTTTGATTTAATCCAAACTCCATGTTTTTACACAATAGTTATATTATCTCTGAGGAAAACCTGACATTTTTCAATGGGAAAAAATGGAAATTGAAGTACTCACACTTGCCTGGAAAAAAGAGTGGAAGGGTCAGCATGATTAGAACCTAAACTAAATCCAAGAAAACAAAGGTGACGTGGATTAAGGGCGCACCCTACATTCAACCTACACAGTAAGTCATTTGCTATAAAGACTGAGGATGCACACCTTTAGAAAGGTTTCAAGTTAAAATGATGGATTGGTTTAACATTGCCTTGATCTCAGAGCAATTGGTTTTTTTTTTTGAGCTAAGCTGAAATTCTTTAGGTTTTTCATGTAAGATATCATCATTTTCTCAAACCTTGATTCAACTATTTTGTGTAAAGAGTTTACCAACTGCTAATACAGCTGTTCATTATATATTTGCTTATGATTATTTGTATTCTTGATGTCCACCTGTCCATGTTGATTGGAATATTTTATGCAATAATTCATTTGAAATAGTCTAAGTCATTTGCTTTGGTTAATAATTAATAATTATATTAATGTTTTGTTATGTCTTTTTTACATAAAAATATAAGGAGCTTGCTTTTATGCCATGTACTATAAAAAGAAACATATCCTAAGACTGTAACTGACTGATTAAATAGAGTTAAGTAAATAGTCATGTTGAAAAACTGCTCGAGTGACTCACGATTAGCTCTGTTTCACCACTAGTAGAATAGTTTCCTCAGAAGGAGGATATTAATTTCAGGAGGCATTTTATACAAATTGCTACCTCTGATTCCTCCTACATCCAACATGACTAAGTAGTGTTACCTTCTAAATATTGGTTCTAAAAAGACCTTAATAAATTAGTGTACTGAGGTCATGAGATGGTACCCACATTCCCTATCTCCTTAAAGTTTTCCTCAGAAACTTAGGAATAGAGAAAAATCTAATTATAGCATGCATGTGACTGTAGGAATTTAATTTTCTGCCATAAGCCAAAGAAAGTTATTTTTAGAGCACTTTTGTGTATAAAGCTATGAAGCACAATACTAGTTTTATTGGTTATAATTAACCTGTTCAAGTATTGAATGTCAGAAATAGCAGTGAATTCTCTCCCCAAAATATATATTCCAAATGTAAACATTCTAGGGCTGATCTGGCACTCATAAAGTCATTAGAAATCCTGATAACTTTCATGACTAATCCAACCTGGAAAACAAGATTTTTACTATAGCCATCATGAAGAGTTAGGTGAAGAAAAGCGGCAAGGAGTAATAAGAGTTGTCTTTCTCTAACAGTGTCTAGAAGCTGGTACCTGGCACTTTCTTCATATACATCTCATTGATTGGAAATGCAGTCCTAGATTCATTTTTTTCCAAATGGCTGGGCACCACCAGCTAGAAACCTGGAATTTTGTTAGTATGTAAGAAGGGAAAATAGGGTATTAGAGCCAAGTAGGCATTTCTATAATAACCTCACCCTTTCACCATTAAATGATCTTTGCATTTTTTTTGAAGAAAGAACATATTCAACCCTCTTTAAGAAAAACAACAAAACTATATTAATTTCAAAGTCCATGTCCTCTTCTTTTTTGGTGATATATGATCCTTTCCATGTGATGCAGAAATATATATACACACACACACAGAGGCATTCACTCATACATGTAAGAAGGGTTTTCACAGGTCAATATTGACAATATGCCACAAACCAAATTGTATACAGTAGCCCTCCTTCTTCCCAGGGTATACTTTCCAAGACCCCTGTGGATGCCTCAAAGCCTGGATAGTATCAAACCCTTTATACACTATGTTTTTCCCATACATAATATCTATGATAAAGTTTAATGCCTTTTCTATCTTAACTACATGCTTATCACACACTGTGGCCGTCACTTCTGCTGTAGGAGGTGCAACAGCAAAACTAGCATGAATTTCTTTTCCCTTCCTCACAATGTCATAGTCAGAAGACTCAGGTTTACTGTCAACCTTAGCAACCTCAACATATAATCTTTTTTCTTTCTTTATTAAACTGAGAACTTTCATCTTTTTATTTTAAGAAAGTACTTTACGACTCCTCTTTGGAATATCCAAACTGCAGCATCTCTGCTTTGGGGCTTTGGCGCCATTATTAAGTAAAATGAGCAGTCCTTGGACACAGGCACTTAACCTGATAACTGAGTGGGCTCCTGAGTGACTAATGAGCGAGTAGCATATACAGTGTGGATGCGCTGGATAGAGGCATGATTCCAAGTCCCAGGCTGGACCGAGTGGGATGGTGTGAGATTTCATCACGCTGCTCAAAATGATGTGCAATCTGAAATTTATATATTGTTATTTCTGGAGTATTTTATTTAATATTTTTGGACTGTGGTTGACCACCAGCAATTGAAAGCACGGAAAGCAAAACCAAGGATAAGAGAGGAGGTATTGTATTTAAACCAGGTCTCAACATACAAGATCTATTAAAAATATTTCTAGGCAATTTAATTAAATTAAAAAGACAATATGTAATAGAGTAATAGAAGTAGAATAACCACAAGCTTATCATCTTTTTTTTTAAGAGAATGTGAAGTATATAATAGAAGACATCAAATCCTACTTACTTGAAAGAGAAAAACCCTTCTTTTCTAGTATAATAAATTCTTTGGTCATCCCATAGTACATCTGTTAACATTCGGTTCTACTGTGATCCTCTCCCTTTACCCTGCCCTACCATCGTCCACTGAGACACCTGGCTTTCTCTGGATGTTCTTTTCTGGGTATTACTGCAGGATAATTACATTGCAATATCTAATAAAGAAAATACATATTAGTCTATCACTGAGGGTTTCACATTCTTACAGATTTTCCCTTGGCAAAGTATGACTGACGGTGTGAGAATGTAGCTTTTTGATTCTTTTAGATATAAATTCCTTTCATAAAATAAAGTTTTTATAATTTAATTGTTTCATATAAGTTTTATGTGCAAGTGGCAACATCCAATGATTTTATGTGGCTATAGTTCTAAGTATTAAGACATGTATTTAATTTAATTTTCCACTAGTTAATTAAAAGGAAATCCTGATAACATATACCGTATTAAACATTAAACATTTGCAGGTTAATACCATCAAATTGAAAAAAACACTCATTATGTAAATGGCTATAATAATATATCTACTTCTGGTTACATCTAGACCAAGCTTCATATAGAGTTTAGCTTCCAAAATCAGGACAGCATACTAATTGGTAGACAGAAGAAAAGCAGATAATATTAGTGATACTAAAATTATGAAAAATTCCATTTTTATAAATGCATTTCCCATCAATGATTTTTGGTACAGTACACCCAGATAATATGAGAGCAAATTAGTCCAAAGATGATTTGCACTGTTTATAAAGGATAGTAAAAATAAATAAAAAATAAGCATTAATATAGAACACAAGTTGGCTAGCAGGATGGTAAAATTAAATAACAAATAAGTATGAATATAGCACACGGCTTGGCTGGCTTTATTTGGTTTACTTTGAAATAATTATTGGCTTATGTTTGCTGCTCTCTCTCCTGAGTAACAAATCATCCTGAAATTTGTAATCATTTTTTTCTCTTTCTTTGAGGTATAACTGATGGACAATAAACTGAACCCATGTAAAATGTTCAATTTGATTATTTGAACTGATCATTTTAATATTTATATTTATTCATATTATTGTGCAAGTAAATATAAGATTTGAGGATCCAAGCACATTGTTATTAATTACAGCAGTAACCACAAGTTTATCTTTTTCTCCAATTCTTTCCCCATGTGGGATGAGAAGAGAGGCAAACTGACAGGCTTGCCATGTGTATGCACATATGAAACCAATCACCTCAAACAAAATAAGGGAATTTCCTATATTTCCAAAAGTTTCTTCATTGCCTTTGGTAATTCCTCTCTACAACCCTGTCCCAGGCAACCTCTGATTCGATATTGTCACTGTAGATTATTGTCCAATTCATGGTATTCTGTACAATTAGAATCTTAAAAGTATGCTCTAATTTTCTTAAGGCAGTTATTTTCATTCTAACAAATTGTATTAAATAAAAGGAACTTTAATCAATTACTGTAATTAATAGGTCATAATAAGGAAGTAAACATGAAAAAATGGAAAATTGTATCCTAGAATAAATTTTAAATTAAGTAATGAACATGACCTAAATAAAAAGCATGACCTTAACATATCACTTCATTACATAAGCAAACTAAAGTTGCATTGTTATGGAAAACAATAATCATCCATTTTGAACAATCACATTTAAATGAGGAGGGAATTTAAATTATTGCTCTTTCAAAACTTATTTAGTAACTTTCAATTTCCATTTCCTCAGATGTATTGAAAGAAAATTTTACCAGCTATTTCAGAAAGTAAATGGCTAACATTAACCTGAAGTAAACAAACAAATAAATACTCATATTTTCACCAAATAATGCTTTGATCACAAAGGCACTCAAAACACCTTTGTTGAAAAAATTAACATAAATTTGATGATATTTATTTAACATTGCCCATCTGCAGTTTTCAGACAATGAAAAACACCATTAATGTTCTACCTGACATAAAATATTACAATGTAAATTTGACTGAATCCCTTCTGAGCCAGAGGCTGGCCCTGCCCTGGCATAGGCCAGGGTCTCCGGGTTCTTGACTCATGTAGGAAAAATGTCAAAACATGAGTCCAGGTGAAAGTGACAGTCTGTTGGAGCTCAGAGTAGTGAGGCAAAAGAAGGGCCCCTGTGGACAGGAGAAGGGGGTTAGCCCCGGACAAGCTGCTGTTGCCCACTGCTCTGCTGGGTGCAAGTCTTGTTGGGACACTTGGAGCTCAAGATAGAAGAAGCAAAGTACATTCCCAAGGAAAAGTGGGTTTTATTTATTTTCCATAAGCAAGAATTTTACAAGAGGTCCCAGGGGAGAATCTCAGCAGAATAGTAATTAGGTTTCCACATGTGTGGTTTAGTATGTTGATGTGTTAAAATGAGGGGTCAGGGTCATTCCCTGCTTAGCTTCACTTCTATCCCAGATACATCTGGTTATAATTCCCTTTTTAGTTATCTATCTTTCTGTCTAAGGTGATTTAAATCACCTGCTCTTAGATATCATTCGTTAGGGACGATAGAGGCCACTTGCAGCCATTTCTCTCAGTTTCATCATTCTACTTACTAGGGAATTTTTCTAGTTTATTGTTAACATACCTCATAAGAACTTGCAATTTAATGTAAAATATTTTGGAGTAAGTATAAAGAAAGCTGTAGTTTAGTCTGGTTTGCCTACAGAAGAAAAGATACTTATCTTGTAAAAATTTACCTAATCATTTAATATTAGCTTTTTCATCAGTGGAAATGAAAAAAATGATTCAGATTTGTTCTCAAAATTCCTTTTGAGAAATTATTTTTATCAAAAATACATTGTAAACTCAGTAGTTGTGATTTTGTTGATATTAGTTATATGACTAAGTATTCAGTGAATGTCTCCTTTTAAATATCTGAGCAGAGGTTGTGCTGGCAAAAATATTGAAAAGAATGGGCTATTATCTAGAAAACACAGATATCTTTTTAAAAGCTATGTTAAAAGTGCTAAGTACAAACTTATGTATCCAAGGTACTCAACAAATAAGAGAACTCAAAAACAGAATAGGACAAAACCCCATTGTCCTTTCACCAAAATGGTATGCTATGCATACATAATTCAGTAAAGAGTGCATATGTATTTCACAGATGATTCCACATGTGTAGGCATATATCAAACATATCAAATCGAATGCTTTAATTATATGTATTTATTGTGTCTGAAATATATCAGTAATGTACTTAAAAATAAACTGAAAATTAAAATATAAAAATTATTCGGTTCTTATTAAAGCCACAATACTGTTACCATTATTAAGAATACTGTTACCATTATTACCATAATGTCAACACCTTTGCACCTTTCCTGGTTCCTAAAGGACCTGCACCCCTACAAGCTATCTTTCCTTCACATTGGGAATGGTACTGATGGATTTTGGCCATGACGGAGGCGTAGGTAAACACTGTTCACCTACTTGTACAATCACAGCAAAAATTACAACTAGACTACAAAACAACTATCACCCACCATTGTCAGAAAATCGAGCTATATGGAAATCTGACAACCAAGGAATTAAATAAGTAATATTCATACAAACAGGTAGGAGGAACAGATGCAGAGAAAATGGAGATGCAGAGACACAGAACTGGCAGTCCCACACCCACATGAGGAGGCAAAAAATTTGGGAGGAATACCTCGGGAGTGAAGGATTGCAGCCCCACATGAGATCACCCAGCCCAGAATTCCAGTGCCAGGAAAATAAGTCCCCATAATTTCTGGCTATAAAAACCAATGGGAATTGGGGCTGTGGAAGAAATTACAGGATTCTCAGCTGTCTCCTCTTAAAGGGCCTGCAACAGACTGAGGAATTAGGCAGGCTTACTCCCTCTGGACTCCAGCACCAAGGTAGCTGCTGGAAGGACACCAGTGGCACACAGGGAGGAACTGAAAAGTGTGACATCAGAGGGAATGCCCGGAGACAGCTTCCTCCCGGAAAAAAACTCCAGGGGTCAAACAGCATCACTATATCCTTTCTGAGGCACACTACCCCACACACAGAGCAGGGGCACCATATTTGAGAGTCTATCAACCTTGCTCAAATGGATTACCTGACCCTGGCGAGTACCTAAGGCTCTGCCCCATCCAACTTACTGGTGTGCTTTTCTACAAGAGTTCACACCATTAAGACAGGGAGCTAAAACAGTTCTACTTAATACAAGAAACAAACACAGGGAGGGTGCCAAAATGAGGAGACAAAGATGAGGAGACATGGCCCAAATGAAAGAACACAACAAAATTCCAGAAAAAGAACTAAACAAAATGGAGATAAGCAATCTATCAAATGCAGAGTTCATAACACTGGTTATTAGGGTGCTCAGGGAACTCATTGGGTACTTCAACAGCATAAAAAGACCCAGGCGCAAATGAAAGTTACACTAAGTGAAGTAAAGAAAAATTTACAGGGAACCAAGAGTGGACTGGGTGAAGCCAAGAATCAAATCAATGATAAGGAAGGAAAAGAACATTCAATCAGAAAAGCAAGAAGGAAAAAGAATCCAGAAAAACAAGGATTGGCTAAAGAGCCTCTTGGACAACTTAAAACGTACCAGCATTCGAATCATTGGCGTGCCAGAAGGATAAGAAAAGAGTAAGAAACTGAAAACTTATCTGAGAAATTAATGAAAGAAAACTTCCCTAATTTGGTGGTGGTAATAGGTATACGAGTCCAGGAAAGCACAAAGAGTCCCAGAAAAGATGGACACAAAGAGGACCACACTAAAACATATCATAATCAGAATACCAAAGGTTAAAGACAAAGAGAGAATCTTAAAAGCCATAAAGAGAAAGCAGATAGTTACCAACAAAGGCATTCCCATAAGACTGTCAGCTGATTTCTCAAAAGAAACTTTGCAGACTAGAAGGGATTGGCTTATAGTATTCAAAGTAGTGTAAAACAAGGACCTACAACTTAGATTACTCTATTCAGCAAAGCTATCATTTTGAATCAAAGGGCAGATAAAGTACTTACTCACAAAATAAAGCTAGAGGAGTTTATCATCACCAAGTCATTATTATATGCAATGTTAAAGGGAATTATCTAAGAAGAAGAAAGTCAAAAGTATGAGCAGTAAAATGGCAATACATTCACAACTATCAATAATGGAATATAAAAAACAAACTAAATAAGCAAGCATAACAGAAAGAGGATCATAGATAATGGAGATCATTTGTAGGACTGTCAGTTTGGAGGGGGAAGGAGGAGAATGGGAAAAAAGGTACAGGGATTAAGAAGTACAAATTGGTGAGTACAGGATAAACGGGGGATGTTAAGAACAGTATAGGAAATGAGTAGCCAAAGAACTTAGATGCATGACCCATGGAAATGAACTAAGGGGAGGTTGCCAGAAGGAATGGGGGTATGGATGGAGGTGGGGTAAATGGGGAAAATTGGAACAACTGTAATAGCATAATCAATAAAATAGTTTTTAAAAGTATAAAGTCCATTTTCTTCAAATGTCAGAAATATAAAAAATAATTTGGATTATTGTTCCACCCATTTGATACCAATTTCTTTCTATTTTGCCATTCTCATTATTTCACTGAGCTTTCTTCCCTCATTTTTGTAATTAGTGTAATTGGTATAATTTATCATTTTGCTAATCTGATTTTAGAAACTCACTCCTTAGAGTATTCATTAAATATTTATTGTAAGCATCAACATGGCCTTCAAAGCTTTTTTATGCACATGAAGGTAAATATTAATCAGATAAAACTTAGTCACAGATGTCATACCCTACATACATTATCACACAAACAAAAGGAAAAAGTTTATATTTTCAGAAGAATAGCTAAATTCCTATTCTAAAGACAAAATGACAGCCAGCCACTTTCCATCTGCTTTTAATCAAGTTTAGGACAATTAGGATTACTGATAGAATGTGATTTAAGTATAGCCCTCTAGCAAAGGAAGGGGTGGCTGTGTGTTTGTGGGGAGGGGTACGTGTGTGTGTAGGGGGGTGTTATTCATGAAATCAAAAGAGTTTGATGATCATTTATGCCAGCGGAAATGAGGGCATTCTCAAGAGAGAAAAAGATGACTTGATTTGAATCTCTTTAAAGAAAAAAAATGTATTTTCAAGAACTAGTTAGTTTTAAATAAAGTATTTTAACTGTTCTGAATCTATTACTTCTTGATTGACTTACTCTGAAAATAAAATGTCTGTCCAATTTAAGTTACCCAGCAGAAATTTTTCTGTCAGAATGAAATAAAAGTGGGAGATTTTCTTTCACATGGCCCATTTTTAAAGCTCTCACTTTATGAATGTTGATATTATTATTCACTTCCCAAATATAGCACCTTTTATCTAAAATGAATAATACATTTTAAAATTCTTAACAGCTGTGTGAGTTTTAAAAAAGAAGCAATGATGTGACAATCAAACAGTATAGCATACAACCCAGTCTTTTAAATTCATTTTCTTGTCAAACAGTGGGTGACCTATGTGTCATATATGCACATTTTGTTATAAGAAATGTTTGGGGTTTGTCATTTAAGCCCTGGATTTACCATCTCTAGATTCAAGGAATTTGAGATTATTCTGTCAGCTGACTTGAATTTGATTAATGTTTTATTGTATTTTTTTAAAGTTGTGATAAATGAATGAGACAGTCGCTTCAAGATCCTTCAGAAAATGTTTAAAAAAGAGTTTGCTCTATTTTAAAATACAGGGAATATTGTAACTATTTTATTTTTTGCTTTAACATTCTCCCATACTGGGACAATTTACTAAGCCTTGCCATAAAATAAAATATCAGACAGGGATGATTGATACATGTCAAATAAATTAGGTTTAACTTTCTATAAAGCAGGGCTTATTTAATCACTTACAAATTTTATTAAAATGATTGGACATAAAATTCCACATTAATAAACTTGAGGGGGCATGATTCTGGCTTATAACTCTCACATTTAGTAGAAAGATTATAGAAAATAATTCTATAATAAAAATGTTCCTACAGTGACACAGCCCTGCAGGACAGCTATGATATGTGGAGCTTAAGAATTTACAAATAATAGTCATTTGTGAAACATTACTTTTCATTTAATATTATAACTAAAAATAAAGTCATTTAAAAAACAATTTCCTTTGATTTTGGAAAGAATGTTTATGTTTATTTTACTAACTTTGGCTACTGATGATGGACCCACTTGACTTCCTTAGCATACAGACAAAGGCAGGAGGGAGTATGTGATCTATCCGTCTACTCAAGTAATTACTTCAGAAGGAATATGGATTTTAATTTATAATAATTTAGATGACTCAGTGGATGGTTGCTTTTTTCCTGGATTCTCCTCTCCATTCTTCCACTGATGTATCAGGATCATCTAATGTTTACGAGCAAGCTGTGTTAGAGAGCTTATCTCCTGTAATCTACCAGTTTGGAGGGTCTCCCATATAATAGGAAATTCAGTAGAAATTTTACCTCTGGATATATGCCTAAATTGGTATTGTCTATAACTCATGTCATTTACATACAAGGAATGCATTTTTATTGTGTCCTATGTATTAACATAGGTACAAATTTTCCCTAAATATAGACAGGAACTTGAGAATTTCCCCTGGTATATCCTAATTCCCCAATATCTTAAGGTGAAGAGGCTCCCTGTTTTTATCTTTGTGTGTGACTTTTATTATCAGATGATCAGAAATGTCTGCTTCAGTTTGCTTTACAATGAACTGCTTATAAAGATCAACTTCTTAGATTTTTCCATTTATACTGAGTAAAATTTCAACATGGGGGATGAGTCATGATGGTTGACAAATTACTGCTGGTGACTAAATTTTCCATTTGTTTTTACAGACTGGTGTATGTATACACAGTAATTTAAGTACTATGTTCCTTTATTTAACTTGATACTAGTCATCCAGTTGATAACGAACTCACTAAGGCTGGTTTTCTCAAGTGTTTTGTTATGTAAATAAAGTGTCATATATCTGGTGCTCCAAAAATGTGAACAACCAGTTTCTAAGGCATTAGTCTACACATAGAAGAAAGAGGTGTGACAGTGTTTTCTAAGTATATGAAATTTGTTTTCTAAGGAATTTTGCCTTTATAAGAAGATGGAATGTGGGAACACTTATAGAAAATCTTCATATCTTTAAAGTATCAAAACTACTATTGAAAATAGATGTCTTAAATGGAATTGCAACAATAAAATGTTCATAATTAAACAGGTTCTTTAAATGGATTAGATCTATTCTCCCAAACTCAACTATACACTTTTATTCATAACTAAAAGGTCTTTCAGTCCTGAAAAATGAATCAAAGGTAGAGACTAGGGTTTACTGAATGAAAATGAAATAAAAAACAGCTAACTATATCATTATTAAAATAGTGAATACATATGTTTAAAAAACACTTCTAAAAGTGAATATTATGGTTCAACTAATTTTATTTTAATATGTAAATGTATTGGTGCAAATTATGAAAGTAAGGTATTAGTACCCAGTGACATGCCCGCCTGTAAGTGAAAAAAAAAAGTGATAAAATACAGTAAATAATCTAGTCTTAGGCAAGGGTCATAAGCATCTGTCCAACCCTCATTTTATGTACTTATTTTCAAAGCCTTACAGCTTTCTAACATTGTCCATGGGAAAACTCTATTAAGATTTACATATATGTAAAGAGAATTGGGAACGAATCATGAAAATGAGGTCCCTATGTTTAAATCTCAATTTTGTACTAAATTTACCTTAAATGCTCATGTTAGTTTATACTTAGATCCTGCTTTAGGCTTTTACTCTCATGTTTATTAAATAATCTTAATATGGACATGTAACTGTATCACTAGAATTTAAAATAAATCAGGATTTTCTACTGTTACAGTACAACTAGGAGAATTGGTATGCCTTTCTGATCCTCTGTTGTTACTTTCCCTTAACAAAGAAGGATATTATTCGATACTTGAAACAAAACAGTTGAATTGCTTTTCAGAGTTCAGAACCATAGTGTGGATGCAAGACCCATCAATTTTGCACTTGCAGATTGCTCTGCCTTTAGATAGCCTCTTAACTGCTTCTTCAATTTTTTGAGTTTTTACTCAAAGTTCAATTTCTCAAGAAGGCTATCCTGGCCATTCTAAAATTGCATTCCTGTCTCCATTTCAGCAGTTTTTATTTCCCTCCCTTGATTTATTTTGTTAACACCTCAAAAATTTATGGACATATGATTGTTACCCACTTCCTCCTTTAAAATATAACCACAATAAAGAAAATAGTTGGTTTTTTAAAGGTTTTCCTGTTGTGTTCACTGTGACACCTAACATACAGTATATACTCAAAAATCGTTGTTTGAGTAGATGAACAGTTCCAGCCTTAAACTTTGTCTTCACATTACTTTTCCTTGTTCTTCATGTCTAATCTTCTTCTGCATTTTTTTTAATAAGAATATTTGTGATAACACTTAGAGCCTACCTGGATTATCCAGTATTATCTACTGTTCTCAAAATCATTAATATAATGACATCTGTAACATGAAAAGTCTCTTTTCCCAAATAAGGTAACATTCATAGGGTCCAGAAATTTGCCATGAATATTTACACACATGTACGCACACACACCACATACACACACGGGGCTTATGTAGCTATAAGGACAACTTGGAGACATAAAGAATGAATACTTTTAACCAAAATTATACAAAACTACCTAGAGCTCAATTCTAAATGAGTATAAACAACAATGACTTCTATCTTCTCTTTCCTTCCTCTTCTTCCTATCTCCTTCTTTTTTTCTTTCCTCCTTCCCATTTTGCTTCCTTTTTTCACAATTCATTCCCCCTCTTTTTTATCACTAATATTTCTTCGAACTCCTTTGATTGTTCTTTACCTTAAAATTTCAGTCCTAATGTCATGAAGAGGGGCAAAGCAAGATAAACATCCCTGTAGAATGGAAGACTGGTACTTGAAGGGCTCATCGCCCACATCTGGGAAGGAGGGCATCCGGATTTGGGTGAGTCCCGACGTGGAGTGCCAGAGCCAGAGGAGGACAAGAAGGGTATGCCTGGCAAGGCAAGGTCCGGTGTGAAGTTTCAGAGCGCAAGCTATGAGGTTACTGGTGATATGGAAGGAGTATCCCATGGGCTCTGAGCCTTACAGCACATTCTTCCTGAGTGTGCCAGGCTGTAAGTCTTATCCATCTCACGAGGATCATTCTGTAGGTAGCTGCATAGGACTCAAGCAGATAAATCAAGCAGATCACAGCCTGTAAACCTTCTAACTACTCACTTCTCAGAGGGAGGGGCACTTTACTTGTTTTACTTCTACAAATGTGGTGGTTTGCTCAATGTGGTTCCTTGTTTTCTCTTTGTAAGGTAATCCACTGCATGTGCATTTGTTATCTGTTCCCCTGTGTTACCTGTGTGATGTGGGCTTAGGAAACGGCAGCGTATATGCCGACACTCTGGCTACTGACTTGCAGTGTCTTAAGTTTCTCTTCTCATATCCAGGAATATTATGTCTTCTCCCAGTATAAAACTGCAGCAGATTAATTTCTTTAGCTTGCAAGAAAGGCATGTTCTCAGACCCTTCACATATCTCGATAGAGCATTTTCACATATAGGTTTCCCCATTACAAAGGATCATACTTTAAACGGAGTAATGGAGAACTAACACAGTGTTTATGTCTGGAGTGATATGACAGAATGAGGAAGACATCTTTAAGGACACAAGTCATAGCAAGAAGTATTGGTGTCTTCACTGGCGAGACTGAGTATCCAAATGGCAGAAAGGCCAGAAACAGATATTTGAGATGGGAGTGATGCTGGTAGTGGACCAAGTGTGAGTGAGGGGCTAGTGAAGTCAGAAGGGTATTAACATGGAAGAGAGTGGCAGCAGCAATGGCAGAATGGTTGACTACAGGGACATTTATCAAATAATTGAATAAACTAAGTATAATTGGAGCAGGCTGGCCATGGAAAGAGGTGTAAAAATATGGAAAGGGTGGAGAGAAGAATAAGTACATTTTGGGTGGTATTGAATTGGAATGGGGCACATTGAAAATTCTTGGTTTAGAAATGCACATAGATAATTATAGAAGTGAATGTAGATGTAAGTGTGTGAATATATGTGCAAGTTTTTCTGTGTGTATCCATACAACCTTTTTGCACAACAGAGAGGCTTTGATCTCCAAACTAATAACCATAAACATACCTAACACCATTGTTCCATGAAAAGAAACCATAATTCTTAGAAAAACAACTCATTATCTGGAGTTGATATAGAAACAGTACAGGGTAAAAGTCTGCTTCCTTGTAGTATCAAAAACACTGGCCTGCAAACCACAGGGTCTCCAGTTTGATTCCCAGTCAGGGCATAGACCCGGGTTGTGGGCCAGGTCCCTAGTAGGGGGTACTTAAGAGGCAGCCACACATTGATGTTTCTCTCTCTCTCTTTTTCCTTCTCTTTCCTGCTCTAAAAAATAAATAAATAAAATCTAGAAATAAAACCACAAAGAATTATGCAAATGATGATGAGAAGACATCAAAAGCTTGAAGAGACTCTCATTTGCCAAGTCTGTACAATTTGAGCCTCAAAATCAATGATTAAATAGTTTAGAATCCATTGAACAAATAGAAAATCAAATTGTGCTTTCTCTAGTATGCAAACTAAGAAAAACCACACCAGGTTTGCAATAATCCAAATATGCATAATTTGTATTAGTCATGAATAATCATCTGACAAACCCAATTTGAAGATCATACTTCTAAATAATTTACCTCTATAAGTCAAGGGTGAAAACAGTATGAAAACTAAGGAAGTCAGGAGAACTGTTTCAGGCTAAAGTAGACTAAAGATTGAATCATGTTTATTAATTCATAAATTACTTATATGTTCATTGTCTTGCTCCCCTGTTAGAAAGTAAGCTTGATGAGGGTAAAAATATGGTCTTTTTTTACTCTCATATCCCCAGTGTTTGGAGGGGGTCTGTCAGGTAAAATAAAATAAAACAATAGAGACTAAGAGACCTAACACTATAGTGCAGCACATGATCCTGGACTATGTCATTCTTCTATTTAGAACAGCTTTAGCATGACTGATGAAACCTGAGAAGTATCTATGGACCAAAACATAATACCATATCCATGCTGGTTTCTGAGAAGCTATTGTCTCTTTCGTGGTTTTATAAGAGACTATCAGTTTGAAGGACATTTATAAGATGGAAATTTAGGGTACCTTCAAATGTCACAAACTGCTGCTCACTGAGACAAAGGTGAAAAGATAAATGTATTTCTTCAAATAATTAATTAAAATATTATACTTATGAAAATATACCTACTCCTTAAAGAGGCCTTTAAAATATTTTAAAGAAAATCACAGGAAGATGGGGGAGTGATGTTTGCATAGTAAAGCACAATAAACAGAAAGTCTTAGAAAGACATGTATGAAATCAAATTTTAAGACAGTAAAGAAGTTGAGAAAATCAAACTTATTTCATGTTTCTACATGTTTATTATCAAATATTATAGTATGCAATTTTATGTTTTCAGAGAAAAGCAATTCTTTTTTGGATATGACTGAATATTCATGTTGGCTGTAATTCTGAGCCTCTAAACTTGGCTTTTCAATTCCATACTTTGTGCTGAATCACGAATAATTTTCAGGCTCTTTCTTCAAAATTATTCCCTCCTATATTTTTCTCTTTAATTTTCAGTTGAAATCTTCTTTTTCCCACTTATTATTTTCAATGATATTAACTTACTAGTAATCTAATTAGGGTATATCTACATTACTGGTTAGAAAAGTATAATCTGCATCATAGGAAATCATTTAATATCCCACATGAATTCATTTAAGACCCCAGTCTTACTTTCCTCTCTTTAACTGTATTTAAGCCACAAAAAGTGGAAGAAATAAATTTTAATTATTTTTATTGTTATTTTACTCATATTGATTCAGTCATTTTTCTAAAGTACATGCTTATGTGAAAATTCCTCCAAAATTACATTGTAATTGAGAAATTGTGTGAATAGGACATTTTTACCCATATATATTTATTTATAATTATGAAAAGAGTGATAACAATTTGCTTCATAGAAGATATTTTAAAATGGCTTATTAACTAATCCATAACCTTTGAGGACAAAGAGAAGTATATTAGTGTACTAGTATTTATAACACAGGAAGTGAATATAGAACATTGGAGTTTTCCTAAAGGTAAGCCAACATGGAAATATAAAGTTCAAGAGAATGATTAATGTTTACTAATGTCTTTCAGTCTACCTAGTTGTATCAGTTTCTTCTCAGCAAATAGGCTTAAGTTTTTTGCTTTTTGTTTTTAAGATTTTGTTTATTCTATTTTTAGATAGAGGGGAAGGGAAGGAGAAAGAGGGAGGGAAACGTCAATGTGCGGTTGCCCTTTGAACGTGCCCTGTTGGGGACCTGGCCCACAACCCAGGCACGTGCTCTGCCTGGGAATCAAACAGGCACCTCTTTGGTTTGCAGGGCGGAGCTCAATCCACTGAGCCACACCAGCCAGGGCAGGTTTAGGATTTTAAGGATAACATTTTCCTACATTTTAATGAATTAGATAAACCTTAAATTATGCAAAATAAGATATACAGTGGAAAAATAACTTGAATAACCAATTTTTCAGAAAAGACAAGTATAACAATAAATATTGAAACCTGAACCTTAAAGATATTTTGCAAACAGTAGGGGCAATGCCCATCTCACTGGCCACTTATATGCAGTTCACTACAAATGTCCGTTTCAGGAAGGAATATTCCCCTAGTGATGGGAAGTGGGAGGGAATTCCTAAATAAACTTTTAAAACCTAAGGAAAGAAGTGTTGAATCAAATTTCCATAGACAGTAAACTCTCCAATTTGGAGGAATTCTTTGTAATTTGATATATAGTAACATTTAACATGCTATAGAATATATCTAAGGACTATATATTTATTTCACTTTAGTCAATGATAACCTCCATTAAATTTACCACTTCAAAACAAATTTTTTATAGGGAAATACAAAATAATCTACCTCAGAGACTATCAATTATTTTAAGTTTATTGTCAGTCACTAAGTCCAGGGTAATTATGTTCAGTTTGTGTTTTGCACGTGTGTTAGTGTGTGTGATTATCGATCTGTTACATATTATATACTTTCCATTATTATTTTTTCTTTTAAGGATGTGTCCTATTTTATAAATATCCTTTTGAAACTAGGGTTTTTTAAAAAGAATACAACACTGTACTTTTTGTAATTAGCCCAGGACCCTATTAGCATCACAAAGTTACCCATTCTATTTCTACATGTATTAACACAGCTGCAATATGAATTAGCTTTTAAACAGTCATGTTACAGCTGGAAATTACAATTCACTTGTTTTGTTTATAGTTAAAGGTGTTTTTTCACATGATGTTATGAAAGCATATTAATTATTCTTATAACATTATTTTAGTTGTATTAATTTCTATTATATTTATCCTATTTATTTTGGACATCATTTTTGAATCCTGGATTTTTTATCAAAAACATTTGCAATAAAAATATCAATATGCATGTTATTCTGTCATAATCAGGTATTTTATTCTGTTACTAAAACACTTTGAGTTTTACATTTAAAACATTAAATTGATATTCATTTTCTTTGAAACATTTATAACTACAATATAAATTGTCTAACACTTTCAAACTTTTGGAACCTAGCCCTGACAAATTAATAGGAGATTCTTCTACTGAAAGCCAAAGTCATGGCCACCATGCTTAACTTAAAATAAAAATTCCAAAGAGATTTTACTTCAAAATGCAATATGAAATTCTGTGCCAGACCGCAACATCCAAAGATGCTACTACAACAGTTGTCATCCTATATATTCCCATGTGACCTAAATATTTTCCCCATAAATTGATGGAATCCATACCTCTCCCTTAGAACCTGTAGACTTACTAGAAAGCAATAGAATACAGTACACATGATGTTATGTAAGTCAAAGGCCAGGTCAGAAATGGCGATGTCACAATTACTCTGTTCACTGAGGACACATGTGACTATTTTGCTGTGCACATACAGCAGTTCTAGGGTAGGTCTTTGGCCAGCAGTCTCAGCTAAGACTCTGGCTTTCAACCAAGTTCACTTGCTAGACATGCAAGCGAGGAAACTTCCAGATGATTCCATCCCTTAACCTTTGAGTCACCTTTAAGGAACAAATGTTGCTAGCTTAAACCCCTAAATAGGAGACCGTGAACACAAGCTCCTCTGATCTGTCCCATCTAACTGCTAGCATACAGAAATTTTGAGTGTTACAAAGTCTTTGTTTTAAGCTGATAAGTAATTTGTTACATTGCAAAGGTAACAGAAACACACCATAAAACTACCCAAAGTGTAAAAACAGATGAAGGATATGGTATAGGGGCACATATGATTAAAATCTTAATATTTACTAAATTCCAGGGCAAAAAAAAAAAATCAAACAGGAAGAGTGCATTCTTTCGTCTTCTGTAGTGGTCTAATGTCACTAAAATTCAAAAGACAACCTACTGCATTATATAAACATAGAGCATATAATTTTCATAGTGACTGTGAAATCACTCAAGGTATATTGAGTATAATAAAATACCATGTTTATTTTATTTTGTTTTGTTTTTATTTTTTGAAGTAAACATATCCTCAAGATTATTGTCACATAATAAGACAAAATATGAAGCTTGGAACTGGTTCCCATGGCCCTTTCTCTTCTTCTTCCTCCCAGTCCAAGGTGCTCACATCGCTTAAGGCAGCATTCTCCTAGATCTGCTTTTGGGCTCCATGCGTTCAAGCTTCAGCACAATCTTCATTGTTGTTTTAACCTTAAAGCAAATCGTTGCAAATGATAAGCGTTGTGACTCTTTGCTGTTAGTGGGGTTTTGTTTTTTTTGTTTTTTTCCGGAAAATCGTTTTTGTTTGCTCACTATAGCCACTCTGCTTCCTGTCCTAACGACAGAACGCAGAGAATCCTTGCCCTTCTTGTTCTGTGTTACTTTGTGGGGTTGCTACCTGCTGCACTAGTTACAGAGTGGCCAGGGGGTTTTAGGAACGTGCACCATGTTCGCAACGGCGCTATCTACACGGAAAAGCCCGTGTTCATTTTAAATGTAACTTTATTCTCTGGAAAGTTATTGAAATGAGCAAATACTGCTATCATTGAAGTAATTTTATATTGACATCCAGTCTTTGTGTTTTCAAAAAGCCTTTGTCATGAGTCCATAGGTAGACTCCCAATTAAATAGATTTTGATCCTTATTGTAATTAGTGACAAGAATCTAAGATAACAGAAGGAACATTCTGTTATACACAGTTTGTTTATTTGTTTTGATGCAACATCCAAAAGGTCTTCATTGTGCATATAGTGGCACTGTTAAGCATTTCATTGAAAATTGAAATAAGCTTCATAAATGTATGATTCAAATTTGGCATATGCTCATATAAATTCATGATTGTGTATTTTCATTTTTCTTCATTGTTAATTTTATGAAATCTTTAAGGACTGCCTAAAATAGAAATCTCTAAATTATTTTCATGTATTAGAATTTTCAGAACCTGTCCTAATCAAAATTTTGTTTGTATACATGGTGGTGTTGTGTTAGAAAAAGACTTATAGCCAAAAAAAAAAAAAAAAAAAGTCATGCCATTCCAACACATATCAGTACTCACCTTATCCTGCGTTTTGGTTTACAGTTTTTTCTAATTCCTTGACTATCTTAATCTGCATGTTCCATCGTTAGGCCTTCCTATACTATTAATATTAGACTTCATAGTCCATTTTTTAACTGTTTTCAGGCTATTATCTTCTAGTTCTGCCATCTTTCTTCCAAAGTATTTTTTCTGATTGTGCATAGAATTACTTTAGGAAATTTTTATTCTCTTAACTCAGTAAAATAAAAACTTATGTTTAAAAAAAAATAAAACTAGACTGTAGTTCATATGCTTTCCTCAGTGTTGAAGAATCTAAATTTCTCACATTATTTCTTAAATTTGTCTATGTGTATGTTGTGCAAATCAAATAAACACTTGCAAATTTAAGCATGTCACATTGTATTGTATAAAATTGTTCATTTATATTTTGAAAAGTGTGTTTAGACCCTTTATCTACTTATAATTTACTTACATAAAGGAAACAAAAATTATGTGCACCATACTGGTGGTGACAATTCATGCATCTGAGGGTAGTTATGGGGGAAAGAAAGGAGGGTGAGTGGGTATGAAAAAGTTTTTTTTTCATATTTTTCTCTATACAATCTACATAATTTCCAGTACTCTAACTTTAGTATTTAATTATTATCTTCTGTGTAATTAATAAATTTTTAAAAATGAAGCATTTTTCTAAATTAGATATTTTTAATAGTTTTTAGTATTTGATATATGTGATAGTTGTGATTAACACTAACAAAGAGACAATATCATCTCTAAAAGTAGGCAACACACAATTGTTGTTAAGGAAACATTAGGATAAATCTATTGAAGACTTATATGATATTTTAAAATATAAAAATAATTAAATGTTTACTACAATAATGATAGAAATTCAAAGAAGAAAAAATAACTTTAGTACAAGAATCTATGTAAAGATGGGGCTTCATAACAAATAATAAAAAAAAACTATGTTAATTGATCTGTGTTGAAGTGTATTTCCTGTATGTGAAATAAATAGAAAAAGGCAGACACACTCAACACGAAGAATGCCAGGCGTGATAAGAATGGATTTCAGAGATGCTTATCATTATTGTTGGTGTCTCCCAATGATTCCCTGCTACAGTTTTCCACACTGACATCAAATCAAACAAACATAATCACCAACACATAAAATGCTGTTTTTCTAAACACCAGAAGAAAATGATTACTGAAGTCGTGACTACTGTAAAGCAGTAAGTTACAAAGATAATGGGTTCATTCACATTTAGCAAAGGCCTGTGCAGAAATGTGCCACTTCTGTGTAGTATAGTGCTCAGAACCCACAATCCATAATTTTTCAAAAGCTGATAACTCAGAAACCATGACACTATGTTCTCACTTACAATTAAATAAAACATGTAGACTTCTGTAATAATATCTAAGTTCAATAGTCTTTTTTAATTTCACTGACATAACAAACTTAAAGTTTTCACTGGAAGATGACAGGGCTATGGTGATGCTGTATAAGTTTAAGCTATTTTAGCTCTTCCATATGAAATGTATGTCCTTAAAAAGATAATTTTACTATGTGCTAGCTATTCTTCAGTTAATTTAATTCTTTCTTTCTTGCAATTAAGTTGACTAAGTTCATCTCTTTAAAAAGTAATTCTTATATTTTATTAATTACTTTAGAAAGTATGTCTTATATAATTATACTCTTAAAATTTATACAGATGAAATTCGATTATTAAAAGAGAAGAAGCATGCTAACTATTAGGAAAAAGGATGTGAAATTAATTTTCAACAATTTATTTTAAGAAAATCACGTGTATTAATAAGGGTCAAAATTAGAGTAACTTTTGTGTTTCTCAAATGAGACACATAGTAAAAATAATTTATGAATCCAAACATTTTTCAGGTTAATTAATCATTTTCCTTTGCGTTAACCTGTTCCAAGTGCTATTAAATTTCTTCAGACTCATAGACAGAGTGCAAGCTGACAGCTTTGACAGGAGGTGGAGGGATCAAGAAAAAAAGAAAAAGGACTCATGGACATGGACAGCAGTGTGGTGATTGCTGGGGGAAGGGAGTGGAGGTAGAAGAGGATATAAAGGGGATAAATGGTAATGAAAAAAATACAATAAAAAAAGAAAAAAATAAACAAGTGAAAATTAACTAATTTAATTGAAATCATAGCAAAATATAATCAGGACAGTAAATCAGTGGCAAAAATATAATGTAATATTGGGATTGAAATCAAAATATACATCATTGAGAATACATCATCACATATTTTTTCTCTTCAGCAGTACGGATAATTGATCCTGACTATTCACATAGGTGAATAAATTAATAAACTTTTAATAGCACTAAAATCACTATGATTTATGATGCATGGCAGCTTTGGTTTATATTTACCTTACTTTTCCCAATATATGCTAAAGATTATAATTATTAATTTCTGTAGAAATATCTACAATAAAATCCATTATTAATATTTTTATACTGTTCAATACAAAACTATATTTAAAATACATCTCATCAAAAATATTAAATGACTCAGTCATGGAAAATTTTGCACTTGGTGTTTAGTAAACTGATCCAGACTATGGATGCTTCACAGACATGCCAAATAAGCAAAAATATGATCAAATAAGAAAGAAAAATAAACTTTACATTCAGGTACATATTTAGTTATCATCTTAGTTTAAATACAAAGACAGTCAAGGACTCTTTCTCTGAATACGCATCATATAGAGAAGATATTTAGGATATTTTAAATGACCTGTATGAAGTATATATAATGAATCACAATTTACATTTTCCCATCTATATATGGAAGAATTTTTGTTTATACTATATGTCATTTTGGTTGGATGTGATACAGCAAATATTCAGTTAATATTATGTAATGAAGTGTGTTAATGAATGAATAAAGTTACTTTCAGATATACATATGTATATATGTGGGTATGTGTATGTATATATATTATATATGTATATATATGTTATTTCCATAGCTTAGACCTGAGTAAAATATTTGAGAAAGAAATTTAAATACATTCTCACTTATTTTTACGAATATCAAAGTGTGAAGAAATAGTGTAGTATTAAGTGATGTTTGAGATACACCAAAGTGATTATAGTAAGGTTGTCGATAAGGAATTTGAAAATTAGTTTGGTAAGATTATAAAATTATACAAGGACATGTTTAAAACTATATAAAATATGTAATAGATTAGAAAATATTCCAAGATCAACCAGCCCGTGCATGATACTTAATGTCCTAATATGTTTTTTAAAGACACCCAATCTTTTTTTTAATAAACAAGACGATGTGAAATTGTTATTTAGTTAGATATTTCAATAATCAGCTCACTTTCATTCCACTTCCCGAATGACTCATTTTTAACAATTAAGGAGATAATGATAGGAGAAAGATCAGTTTAACAACAATCTGTCTTTAATAACATGGTGCTGTTTTTTACAATGAGAAAAAGATCATAGAGGGAGATGCTAACTGTGCTGCCAGCCGTTTGGGCAATGAGGTTAGTGATTGTGAGAGAGTAAAAAAAGTTCCCCCCAAGCAAATTGTCCCCCAGTGAAAAATTGAGTTACATGTTACATTTGGTTTTGACTAGGAGAAGCTGGCCTTGACATCTGCTATCTTCCTGAGCTTATTATAACTCCAGATGGCAACTTCAAATGGTTCTCTCAGTTTCACTTCTGACGAATAACAATTTTGTGATTTCAGGGCACAGATCCTTATCCTCATGCCTTTGTTTCCATTTTATTTTGTTTCTTAAAACATTGATAAGTTTTAATGATACAAATATAACAAGGGTGTTTATAAAGCTTTTGTTAAATTATATAAATAATAGTAGAAAACAGCTAAGAAAAAATGTGAAAAATAGAATAAAGTCACACTTTACCTCTTTTAATTAGATAAATAACTGCATCATCTCCCAACAAATGAAAGAAAGTAACACATAATTTGGGAAACATTTGAAGCACAGACCTTAAGTATGAAGTATAAATACAGCCAAATTAAAAAATGGTATTAGCAAGATGCCTCCCTCTTCAAGTTAAAGTGGCTCATGCATAATAGCTCAGATTTAGTCAGGTGATCAGAAGTTTCCAATTAGTTTCATTAACTAGCAGCAACTTGATTCTTCCAAGAAAATCATGCAGTGTTGCTTCTGCAGAAGGGCTTTGTCTGGGAAAGAGGCAAGTACGGAATGAGGATGAAATGATGCAACAGGTGAGGGAAAAGTGCCTAAAGCAACCTGTTGATGAATCAAGGTAAGGAAAGAGGGACTGGGTATCTGTTGGCTGAGGATAAGTAAATTTAAGCTGAGTAATAATGTTAAAAATCCCTGACATTTGCACCCAAACTGCACTATCGATAATTATTACAATGCTTCATCATGAACTGGAATACAATTGGTGTTTGAAGAGCTGAAATTTTAGAGGCAGAAAACCAGACTAAGCAGCGGGTTGGATGGGGGCGCTTAGGGTGGGGAGAGGCAAATATAAGGGGTGTCCTAGAAATTTGCACAATGCTCTCTGCATCCATTGTTGAATGAAACATATTCATCTGCAAAGGCTAAGTCCACAAAATTAGGAAAATTACTACTGGGGAGTAGTAAGATGAACATGTCCAGAGCCCACAGAGAGATGAGAATTTCAAGTCTGACCAGACAAAGTGGAGCAACCTCATTGAATATATGTCATATTTAATAAAGGCCTTAGAAATGTCACTCATTAATAGTAGGTCCAACCTATCACTAGATTTAAAGCAACTCTAAACAGATCACAATATACCTTAAAGTGAAGACTTTAAAGGATAATGCTAATCCACAACTTAATGGCAGTCGAACAATTGCCAATAAACTTTTATCTATATAGAGATAACAAAATCCACAAATCATAATAGAATATTCACTTATATTACTATTCAATCAAAAAATACTGCAAAAAAATGTCCATTTATAGCCTTGTCATTGATTAGTATATGTTTTGCCATGTAACGTATGAAAAAGGTTAAAACAGAAAACTGGACAAAATATACAAAAATAATACTGTCTTTGACATTGAAAAACATGCAACACAGGTAAAAAAGGTGAGCTCTATGAATTACCCTTTTTTTTTTTTGCATGGAGTCAAGTTCCGCATGATAGCACAGGAGTTGGGAACCAAGTAACAACCCAATGGTCTTGCTAGTCGAGGAGAAAGAAAAAAAAAAAAGGAAACCACAGCAATTGAAATCTCTGAAAAGCTTCAAAGGAAAGAAAAAAACAAACAAACAAACACTGAAAGATCTCCAGAAATATACAAATGGAATTTGCTGAAATGCTTAATACTAACCTGTACCTAAGTAGTGTGAAATTTACTAGGCAATGAAAAAGTACTAGGGAGTGATGTTTAATTACTCTTAAAATTCATAGTGAGCTGAGAACCATTTTTTTTAAACCAGTAAGAGTAGGGAAATTTCATTTAATAGCTGTGGCATTGATTAGAGATTCCATAAAGATATGCCTTAGTAGAAGTTCAAATATTCTATCTATCTATCTATCTATCTATCTATCTATCTATCTATCTATCTATCTATAGTGTGTGTGTGTGTGTGTGTGTGTATGGTACTTAAAAATGGTACCATATATATGATGTGTGTGTATATATATGTATGTGTATGTGTGTGTGTGTGTGTGTGTGTGTATAAAATCTGGTGTTTCCTGAAGGAAATATTGTTAGTAAGGAACGAACAGATCAAGTGTCTCAGATGTGATATATTAATTATAAAATAGAGCTAAATGGAAAGATCACAAACATAAAGTACAAGTTTCAAAGTGAAAAATTTACTGAATGAGTTTAGTGGCCAACTAAACAAAGCAGAAGAAAAAAGAGAACTTGGAGGCTGATCAAAATACATTATTAAGTCTGAAAGACAGAAAGAAAAAGATGAATGTATCTCTAGTACCCTATGGGAAACAGCAATAATCAAATAATTATAATTGAAACTGGAAAAATAGGGGAGTAAATGGGGAAGCATTTGAGGAAATAATTGCTATATTTTTCTTAAATTTTGTTAAAAAACAAATTTAAGGATACATGAAATTTAGAGAATACCAACTAGGATATATTAAAAGAAAATGATATCTAGGTGTACCATAGTCAAACAGTTAAAAAACAAATATAAAGAAAATATCTTGAAATCTTCTGCAGATGAAAAGACATGCAGTTTTAAGTGGTGACTTACATTAAATAAATTACATAGAGACCAGTGAACAAGGAGAAACATCTTTAAAGTGTTTGGGTCAGGAGGAGATTTTCAACCAAGGTACCTATATTCAAAGAACATATCTGTCAAAAAGCAGAGGCAAAATAAAGACATCTTGGATCAATTACATATTTGTAAATTAATTGCTAACAGACCCACTATATAAGAATGGTCTGGCTGAGGAGAAATCACACCAAAATGAAATTTGGATTTGTGGGGAGAAATGATGACTGAGATCAGAAATGGTAAATATCCCTATTACATGCCTATTATTCAGCTGTAAAAGGTAGGAATTTCTGCCACATTCAAGAACATTGATCAACCCGGAGGACATTATTCTAAGTGAGTAAGCCAGACACTGGAGGACAGATACTGCGTGATCTCATATATATGTCAATCTAAAAAGAAAAAAGATCAAACTCATAGAAACAGAAAGTAGAATAGTGGCTGCCAGGGACTAGTGGTGGAGAAATGGTCCAACGTTGATCAAAGGGTACAAACTTTCATTTATGAGTTCTGGGGTTCAAATACATGGCACGGTAACTATAGTTATTAATGCTTCTTATGTACTTGAAATTTGTTAAGATAAAAGTTTTATGTGTTCTCACCAGATAGATACACATACACAGAGATAACTTTGTGAGATGGTAGATGTATTAGCTTGATTGTGCTAACCATTTCACAAAGTATATGTATATTAAATCATTATGTTGTATACTTTGAGTAAATACAATTTTATTTATTAATTATGGCTCAATAAAGCTAGAAGAAATAAAAACCCAAAGGAAGACAAATATATAGGGAAATAGAAAATACTGTCTTTCCTCCTCCTAATTTCTTTTAACAGACAATTGAGTATTTAAAACATGTATGTAGCATTGTATTTGAAGAAATAATTGTTATGGAAGTTATATTTTCTGCAGAAGGAAAATACATGGTAATAATAGTGGAAGAACTAGGGTGGTAAATAAAATATACTTTGGATTAGCAAGATTCTATTCTGATACTTTTGATAAAAGCTATTTTACTTTATAATTTACTTTTTGTATGCTAAATGCCATCTGTTGAGAGGGTAAGTTAAAATCTCTTCTAATGAGATATTTTTTGATTTCTTATACTTTTACCATCATTTCCTTATGTGTTTGGGAATAATATTTTATGTGCATAAAAAGTGTACTTTTCATATAATTCTGTTGAATTGGCAGTTTTATCATTACATAGTGACTCTCTTGTTCCCTAAAAATCTGCATTGCCTCCAAATTTCTTTTATCTTATGTATTAAATTTTTATTGAAAAACATTATTTTGTGCTTCTCCTAGAAAACAGAATTTGTTTATCACAGAGGCCACTGGGCTTTCTCTTGGAAAGAATATTAAACATCTTTATAAAGACAATGCAATATATATTCCATCATAATTAGTTTTTCAGGTATTTTCCACTGTTTTAATTAGCACTATTCTTACTTCTAATTATCTTATTCCTAGATGCATTTGTCCTAATGCACATTTACATAATATTTTAAATGAATATTATGTTTTGTTCCTGTTTATGAAGGTTTGGTTCATCATTATATCAAAAATTTATGTGAGTTTTTCTTTTCTTATATTAGATACCTAAGTTACTCTGAGTAGTGTAAATAAAACATGCAGATGATAGGTAATTATGTTTTATGATATGCATAGTATTTTGTTACTAAACTTTAGATGAAACTTCTGACTTATGAAGTCTTTCCTGGCATATACTTCTTTTAATAAAATAATTATTAAGAATAAACAAAATTTCTATAGAAGCATATTTAGAATTCCAAAATTATCTAATTAACATGAAAAACAGCATTTTATTGCTTTCCTCAGTGTTTCTGAGACCACCTGAATTAAGCATCTCTTTTAGAGTGTGAATCTATTTTTAGAACATGGTGAATAAGAAATTAAATGAAATTCAATTTAAAATAATTATTCACATACTTTGAAATTGCATAATACATGTGACTATTGTTTTAACATATTTTACTTTCAAAATGCCACATTGCCTTAAGTGTAACTTGCTGAGAACCAACTGTATATACAAACCATAATGTGAGAAGTGCTGTTGAGTATTTATAAAAAGCATTAGCAAGAAACTAATAGATTCCTGAAATTGAGCACAATTTAGCACATTTTCTTCAGAAAATAAAACAAGATGCATATTTTCCTTTCATATCTCTAATTTAAATATTTTGTTTCCAACACAGATTTTTAGCTATTCTCACCTTTGAAAAGGATTCTGATTTTCTCTTATTCTAGTGTAGATAGCTTGTGCACATACACAAATCTCTCATCAGTCTCAAAATCCTGAATCAAAAGGCTGACATAAAATTTCATCTCAGATTATGAAGGACTTCCAGGAGTCAATGTTAGGAGCTATTACTTAATTGCTATTTAATCTGTTATTTTATGAGGCTTTATGATCAACATGAATAAACCCTGTTAAACAGACAGTACCTTGAGGCTTGTGGTTACAGGACTGTATGTTAGATATTAATTTGTATGCGTGCTGTCTTTCTTCTATCAGTTTTACCAGAACAATAATTTCTAGCAGTAACATATATGGGTACGAGAGGGTACATAATAGGGTGACATCATACTTTCCATCCATTTTGAATTAATTCTAGGAAGACTTTACACAGAAGACCCATTTTCAAATGCACCTAAGGGAGTAAGGATTCAACTTTAAGACTGTTAACCATATAATTACTAACCTTTTTAATGTACAATATTATGGTTTTTACATGTGAAGAGTCTATCTTGGTCTTCAGTAATTTGTCTTATACATTTGGAAATATTTAATAAATAAAATAAATTGGCTTAAGATGTACTACACAATCGGCATAAAGCCTAGACTTACTCATTATATTTTTCTTTACCAAATATTTTACTTTAACCTTGGAAAAATTTTGAACTGAAACCTATTTTAATTTTAATTTTTGTTCTAGTAAAGTAAACAGATTTTTATTGAGAGATAATTATATGTAAGATCTTTATCTAACACTGGGGATTAAAGGTGAAAAATTTTAAGATCTCAATCTGGTAAGGTTTTCAACATGTATGCAACTAAAAATAGCCCAAAGGCTAAAATACATTGTCCAAAATAAGGCAGGCAAGAAGAAGAACTGAATAATTTTCTTGTATGATCTTAGAAGATATTAAATTGACATTATTGGGAGAGGCTATTTCATGTTGCATGAGTATATTTTATTTTGGTCTTTCTTGATTATATGCATATCTTATAAAATTATCTGTGTGTTCAAATGACATTGTTGAACTGGAAAAGTAAGACAACCCACCTAAGACATAAATGGAGTGGGCAGTTTTAATAATATATATTATGTATCTGAACCCCCACAGCCATAAACCATGTGACTCTATCACTGAATCATAACCTGACTTGCATCTTTGAACACTTCTTTTAAAATATAAACATTCCAAGTGAAAGAAAAGATATCAGAGGAACATAATGTGAAGCTAATTGATTTAGATATTAAGCAGAAATAGTAACCTAGATATGTTAATATTATCTTTGGAAAGAAATATATGAGATAGGAAATTTGGGGGCAGTGAAAACTCATGCGGTGCCTGGATTTTGTAATAAACGATGAGGAGAGGATTGTGGTACTTGTTCATGAAAACATTCCCTAGTTAATTGCCTGTGTTACTGTAGACGCACTAGATGTTTAAACATGCATTTAATAAAAACCTTTCAGAATAAAACAAGCTCTTTATTTCAAGATTGTCCTTGCTCTTTCATCTTCATGATAAAACTATGAAATGGTATAAAAATCTCTAAAAAGTCTTCTTTGTATTTAAAATATTGTCTCTTCCAGTTCCTTAATTAATTGTGCATTATAATTAATTCTATATTTCACCTCCACAGGTCCCACTTACTTTAATTTTTAATTACTCCTTTTCCTAAAATTCAATAAGATTTTTTAAAAATCAACACATAAATTTAAAATGCATATTGCAAATCTCCTATTTGAGAAGTAAATAACTGTTGTTTTTAAGATATTTGCAAATGATACCCTAACAGCACAGGAAAGAGTACTAAATTTTCTGAAAAACAGTAAAGTTAAACTGATCCTTATTTACATGTTACAGGTAATGGATCTTCTGATCAAATAAATTATCCAATAAGTTAAAAAGCCAGATTAAAACTATCCCATCAATTTACAGAAAACATATGGAAGAAGAGAAAACGTGGTCTTCTTAATCTACTGTACTGAAAGAAGTCACAGAGGAAGAAGTGGGTTGTTTTATAAATAGCCCAAATGGGATTCGATTCGAGTTAAATCTGTAAGAGTTCCCATAAATTTACCTTATAGGAAGATTTCAACATTGCTATTTTAAGACGTTATTTTTAAATTTATATTTATTTTTAAATACGTAGCTGTGTGATTTAGATTAAAATAGGTAGTTTTTGAGGAAATATAATTATCCGGCCTGAATATCCAGACTGTGAGCCTATGTGTGCATTGTACTGGTAGGGGATGATTTTTACCGAAGAGACAATAACCAAGGCCCACCTGTTGGAGTAAACAGAAGAAAAGACTGTGCTTTTACTTCTTTAATACTACACAGTCTATGTGTTACTTCTGCAGATGTTGCCACTTAAGAGTTAAGCTGTGTATATGTTTCTAAGCATTTAATGCATGGCTTTTCTGCCCTTTTCCATCTTACTGATTTTATTTCTTTCCCACACTTATAACCCTGGCCACATTATTAATATATTCTTTTTCACTCTTTATTACTTTGCTAACGTGCCCATCTTCGGTGACTCAAACCAGCTGGCTTAAAGTTACTGAGCTGGATGTCTTTTGCTTGTTACATTACTCACCTTCTCGCTGAGTCTGTGCTGTCAGACACTGATCTGGTCCAGCTACAGCGGCAGGGCTTCAGGTCAAAGGGGCAACAGTATCATTCTCATAGTTGCGTTTCTGTTGCATTTCTTGTCGTGGCTGTTAACCTCTCTCAAGGTGGTTCTTTGCATTTAACTCTCTTCTTCCGGGTTCTGCTAATTGCTACTGCATCTGTTCCCTTCCTGCTAACGATATTAACAGAACCTGCTATTCGTACCTCTGATTAACTGTGATATATCTTTTTTTAGGAAATCACAGTTTCAAAATTTTAACATTTATTAAACTTTTCTTGAATTATCTTAGTCTTATTTTATACTGGGAACCAAATATTCCCGTTATAGTCATTGGTCCAATATATTGAAACTTACATGACTGTTTATAATGAAGGTAACTTTATTCATAGACAGGTTATGATACAAGATTAAAAACAAAAACAAACAAAAAAAAAACTCAGTGACTTAGAATGTTATTGTCTCATTCATTGTGGATTGGGAAGTAGAGTTCCCACATCATAGTTTCTAAGGGACACTGGAAATTACATAGAAACAACTCCAGGATTGCAGAGGCGAAGAAAAAGAAAAAATAAAGAACCAGAGTTTGGTTTTGAAACGTTTCTTTTAAAAGGTCACTTCACTCATATTTGTCTGGCTAATAAGTCAGATGGTTTATTCTGAATGATAGTATAATATTTCTATGGGAATGGGGGGCAGCGATAGAGTTGGACACTAAGAGTATAATACCATGCGCCATTTTGATCACTGAATATCAGGTTTCTTGGTTCATGTGTGGAACGTTCAGACCCAACCCAAGGGTATCCTGCCTAGTCACTGTTTCTAGCACAAGGGACGAGATCTTCTGGCGTGTGGTTTTTCTCTGTATCAGGCAAGTATACAGTTGCTTTTCCTCTGGAGAACCATGGACTCAAAAGAAAAGTTACCCCCAAACTCAGGATGTTAAATGGTGGAATTGAGCAAAATAATAACAGCAAAAGACATTTCAGGGAAGAAATACTGTAGTTGTAAAGTATAGAACAAAAACGGACTACAAAAATACAAAGGAGTCAGAATTAAATACATGATAGGCATATAGGAAATGTATACCGATTTTCTTAATAGTTTAAAGTGAACCTCATCAATTAAACAAATACCTCAGTGGTTAAGAGGTCAATACATAGTTAATATAACTAAATATATGAAATAAAGATATTAGGTGGGCTTCCATGCCTCATTATTAATTAACTAAAATATTACAAAATACATTAAGGTCACTGAATACATATGAATTTGAACAATTCTATTTTATGATAGTCATAGTATTTTATACTTTATATGTTAAACCCAATCATTTTCCTGTGGAATAGCTCCAGTTTATAAAAAAATATATTAAGGATTTACAGTTATTAAAATGCCAATAAAATGTTAATTAGTGACAGTCCTACCAAGGATAGCAAAATAATTGTGGGGAGTCAATAATTTCTGTGTCAAATCCTGGTATAGTCAGTCATTGATTTTCAAATCTAGACAAAAGACATATAAATTGAAGATAACTTCTTTTAATTATTTCACAGAAGAAATGTATATTAAAATATAATATGACATTTAATAAGCATTCGTTGTCAAACCAAAATTTCCCTTATCTTTAACACAATTTGTCCTCTTTGAGCATATTATTTTCTTACTCTAAAAATTCCTAATATTATCTTCCCCAAACTTACTTTACAGTTGAAATACCTAGGTCATTAATTCTTATTGTATCTATTTAGGCATCAGATCTGTTTATACTCCTAAAAATATTAATAACCTGAGTATTTTTAAAGTTATAGTTATTAAAATTTATCATTTTAATATAAAAATGGATAAAACAATAAAATGTTTTATTTAAAAATAAATATAATAAATTTATTACTTCCTGACAAAATATTTTTATGGAAAATACATTTTTATGAAAATTTGTGAAAAGAGTGGTACTGTTCTATATTCTTGCAAGTTTTTAATGTTTTCCTGAGCAGTAAAAGATTGGTTCTTCTATCTGCTTCTACATTAAACCTGTTGCAATCAGAAGTTTTGATTTAAATATCTGAAGAAAACCATCCTTCAAGTAGATACACAGTTGGGACCAAGAGGGATATTTAGTAGTCTTTTAAAGAATGTGTGGCTATTCTTCTCTGACGTGGCATTAGAATTTAACAAGTTGAAGCTTCATAAAGACTAGTTGCAATATGAAATCTGAAACCATATTAATGATCTTTTTGTATCCTGTCACATTAAAACTCAGTGACCTAACTTCCGATTTGAATGTATCTCAAACACGTACATGATTGTATAACATATGCTTCTATCATTTGGGAAATAATTTTAAATTTAAAATTGTTAGTGTCCAAAATTCTGTTATGTGTGAAAATGTACATCATATGCAAAATCAAGCACAGTATGAGTCAGCCATTAATAGAATTTAAACAATCAAACATGCACACAGCATAACAGACACACACACACACACACAATCCTGAAATATATAATCCACACTAGTTATACAAATGTACAAGTAAATAGAGGAAGAAGGGGTCTCCTTTGCTGTTAGGAATTTTCTTAACTTCATACTTCTAACTATTGTCCATTAAGTAATAGATTACTACCCATTATGCTACTTGATACAGACTCTGTGAATCACATTTTCATAACAACTTAAAGCTGAAAAACTTTGAAAGGGTTTCCCATATAGTGATGGGAGTGGAGGGGAGGGTGGAGAATGAAACAGGGCAAACACATGATGATGGTTTTTTAAACCATTGCGTAGTACAGATTCTCCTGAGAATATTTTGTCAGAGATATATTGGTAAGCATTGGTAAGTCAGGGTAACATTGCTGCAATCACAAGATTTCTAGTCAACACTGACAAAGAACAAAACAAAGGAACCCAGGTGAAACACATGAAAACTCAATATTACATAAAAAAGAAAGAACTGGAGATATGAATTGGCCAAAGCTTGCAGAGCATTTCCAGATTTTATTTTCCCATTTTGAAAGCAGCTGATGCCAGGAATGCCTCTGGTTAGTCCATTGAGATTTTATCTTAGCTTTCTAGATTTTGCTACTTTAATTTAGGTTGAACTTATCTCAACAGGGTTTTTAAATAAGTATACAACTTTTTTGAAGTTTATTCTATTTTTTCCTTTTATTGGTATAATCAGGTAGCATCTGTTTAGTCCACTGTGCTATATTAATTGCTACATCAATTGAATTACTGATGTAAGTAATAATGTATAGAAAATAAAGGTTGCTTTCTATAACTTATTTAGAATAATGCTGATATTTAAGACAAATCACCAGATGATAGTCAATTTCATAACTAAGGGACTATGTATAGTTTTCTCAATTTTGTATGTGAAAATTTTCTCAATTTTGTATGAGAGTAAATTGCTCCCTAGAAATTACACTATTAGTAAGTCTGAGACTTCAGTTTGGGAGATTTGAGGCATGTGAAATCTATGACAAAGACTTGCTCTGCAAAGGTGTGAGAGAGCATTAAAGAAATATTGAAGCATAATTCTTCAATTTCAGTCACTCTTGTCATATAATGTAACTTCTCATGATAATTTTAAAAATGCATCTATTCCAGAACTCAGGAAATAAGAACATATTAAAATGTTCTACAAAGAGTTATAAATACTCCATCATTTGAAGTAATTCTGTATCAGATTTTATTAGTTTATATTTATATTGAAAATTTTGATGAAGTATATAATAACTATTTTATGCAGAACTATTTGGAATATTCCAATTGCACATTTTACAATTGTATAGATGACCACATTTGCTCAAGAAGACTGTTGATGACAAGCAAGAAATATTTATTTTGACATGTCCAATAGGTATTAACAAAACTCTCTAATACAGTTAAGTGTATCTGTATAACAGTATCATAACTAATCTCATTTCATCATGATATTAACATCATGAAGAACTAATAAAACTTCTTTTTTAAAAATATGTTTATTGATTTCAGAGACAGAAAGAGGTAGAGAGAAAAACATCAGTGTGAGAGAGAAACAGCCATTGGCTGCCTCTCATATACTCGCCATGGTTAGAGATCGAATCCACAACCCAGGTATGTGTTCTGACTGACTAAAACGTCTTAATAGCTATGAAAGCAAATATGTTATAAGGACATTTTCAGGATTTTCTAATTCTCATATAACTAAATTTCTATACCCAACTTTCTTTATCCATAATCAGTATATATGCCACTGCACGATAATTACTTTCTACTACAATGTCATTCAGGCAAAAATTAAGCGTTCATTGTCTGTTTCATACTAGTTACAGTGCAGGGTTCTGAGTTGACAGTTTTCATTATGAACTATAATGCCTCCTAATAATAGTATGTCCTATTTTAAATAATATGAGTTGAATTCAATCTTTAACAATTGATAATGCTGTATAATTGTAATTTGTTCAAAGATCATTAACATAATATGACCTGTTCTCTCTCTGCTACCTTACAGAACTATAAGTATGTTCTATACTAATTAAGAAGGGGAAACATTCTCTGACCCTCTCTGTGTTTCTCCACAAATAATCTTGGACTCACTCAATCATGGCCAAGCATAAAGCTCAGGCCCCGCCCACACTGTCCCGAAAGGGCAAGCTCTTTTCAACCCAGGACGTGGGTCGTGCTGTGAATTCATGCAGCAAACCTCCATTGCCAGGCGTAAAGGACGCAAACCTAATTAGTCCCAATTCCTGTTCTCAGGTCACTTAAAATGTAGAAAAGGAGTCAGATAATAAAATGGTTTAAAATTATTGTTAAAAATTCTGTAGGATATTATAGGGACACAAAAGAGAACTTTAATTCAATCAGTAGTTCAGAATTGGTTCCACGGAAGAGAGGTTGACTCTGAGTTGTCTCTTGAAGATCAGGCATTGAGGGAAACTCATTTCAGACATAAGAAGTATCAGGAACACCAAGAAGGAAACATGTATTAGGCATTAGAGACCTGTGTATGGTTCCATGTGCTGCAGAGCAGTAGAAAAGGAATTTGCTTTTGTATAATGTAAGATCATAAGACTAAAAATCTTAAAGATACTCATTATCTGCTGTTGTAACAGGATTAGGTACACAATATCATACTCTGATTGTGGGTCAGAAAATCGCTATTCTTTGTAGGGCAAGTTATCAGTGAATATTAAAATTACTAAACCATGTGCCTTTTGGTACAGAATTTCTGCTTTAAGTAGTCTATTTGAGAAAAATGCATAAAATTATTATTAAAACATTATTTGTATGGGGACGCAAATTAAAATGGAAAACCATTATAAAGGGGTATTATTATGGAAATCCATGAATATATTATGAAATGTAAATACAGTCCAATACTTAGGAGTAATTTAAAAATCTAAGATATCACAGGTATGGTACATACTCAGATGTATGCAATAACATGTATTTGATCACAGAATGATAAATATGTGCATAAATATTTTTGTTATCAAAGTAACTCTCACCATAGTGTATTCCATCCAATTAGAGATGGTGAGGGTTTTATTTTCTAGGATACGATTACCCCTTTGGGTTTCTAGGAACACTTCCTCTATTCGAGAAGGACAGTGACACAAAATGCACTGGATTGCTTTATATTTCATGTACATGTCCACCTGTAGTAGTAAGGATTAGCCCATTCAGGTCTAGGGGCATCAAATCAGTGAGCATAACTTCTGCTAAATCATGCATTAATGACAATTAGATCGCTGTCACAGGAAAGATTCCAGAAGACAAGGAGGTCGCTGCTTTGCACTGGTGATGTAAACTTGTAGCTTAAAAGGGAGGCTTTGCCTTGAGTTAGCTCCTGCGTGGTTTCTAGGAGCAAGCAAAGGACAAGAGCAAAAGAGCTGCCACCCGAGAAGTCACCCACGGACTTCCCTGCACGCTTGTCCTTTCCCCAAGCACCTGTGGTCCCCCAAAGTCATAAATTCCTTCCGTCTAAAACTAACTTCCTTTACCTGTTATTTTCTGCTCACAATAATGCAGGCTTTGTTTTCTCTTTGCAATCATGTGTTAGTTGGAATTTACTAGGCATTACTTCTGTAATAGGAACAAAAGTTAGTAGTTTAACCACAAAGTTTATGTCTCGTTTTTGGCTATGGAGTTGTATGAGTTCTTAATATATTTTGGGTATTAACTTCTTATCAGATATATTTTATTAACATTCAAACTCTAAAGTAAAAATTAAGGCTGTGTAATGCATAAATAACTATTAAGCCCGTTGTTATGTGTAAAGTAAAAATGTCTAACATTCCAATTCCCACCAGGTAAGGAATAAAAATATTCTAATATGTTTGATTTCAATCATATGCTAGTGACCATGATAAATATTTTTATTCATATTGTCATACAACATTTCTGTGACATATGTAACATTTGGGGACCAATTGTGTAAATGAGGAAACTGAAGCTAAAGAGGTAGTAGTTTGCCAAAGTCACACAATGAGCAAGTATCAGGGCAAGCCCGTGAACCTGTTCCTTTGACTCCAGAGTCTGACTACTTACTGCTGCATTCAATGCCTTTTCTAATATGAAAGAGCTATAATAACGAGGTAGAAGGACAGGGATACAAGGACTATGAAAGTTAGACTGTTACTAGAGTGGGAAGCCATTATATCATTTGTTCATTTTTAAAAAATATTTTTTATTTATTTTATTTTTAGACACAGGGGAATGGATGGAGAAAAAGAGGGAGAGAAACATCAATGTGTGGTTGCCTGTCATGCGCCCCCTACTGGGGACCTGACCCACAACCCAGGCATGTGCCCTGACTGGGGAATCCAACCAGCAATGCTTTTGTTCGCAGGTCAATGTTCAATCCACTGAGCTACACCAGCCAGGGCCACTTGTTCATTTTTTTCACTCAATAATTATTTATTTTCTTACTAATGTGCTGCCTTTTACACAGTGATGATTGAGACATGAGAAGTCACCACACCAAATTAGGTGTTCCTTAATCTAGTAGTTACTTTTGCAGTTGTCTCTAGATTTATTACCATTTCATTAGTTACCATGAATATTTTTAAAAATGAAAGTCCAGTTCACCTCTTAGGCATAGACAGGGAAGTACAAATGAATATAGCTGTGAAGTCCCCAGTCAAAAGAAGGTAGGCAGTTCTAACAAGACAGAAATACAAAAGATTTAATAGAGACCAGAACCAGAATTTCAGCTCTTGAAAGGAGGCTACTTTGAAGGAATTTTTTAAGGGAAAAAACTTGATCAGGATTTCTTGAACAATTGATATATTTTATGTAACTGAAACACAATGAATTTGCGAGTCTCCCTAAGAGAACTACACAAATCTGGAGGCATATGCCAGGAAAATAAATGAATATGCTAACAGAGAAATAGGATGACTTGGAAGCAGGGTGTCTGGTAGAGCAAAGGGGTCCATGTTACAAAGCAGGTTGTAAATACTGACCATGTAGGAAACTCACATGCAAGGCCTTCGATTACTGTTATCTACATTAACTACTCTCTTCCTGTGAGGACATCCTGCACACAGGAGGGAAGGGAATAGTTGTCACATGCAACACTCATACTCGTTTCAGGATTCTTTTGTGCCATAAATGCAGGGGTCAAAGCAAAAATAGAGATTAGAGTAGCTAAATAGATTAGGCACACAGCTCCAGTCAAGAAAGAATCCAAGGACTGAAGAATTCATTGTTACGCATTTCCAACTTTTATGAGGAAACACTTTTGTTTCAAGTAGCCCAAACGATGAGAGAGGGGAGTGTATAAATTTGGTTTCCCAATATTAGTCTATCTCATCCTCTGGATTCTTCTCACTAGTAAAGACAGAAATGCCACAATTAAACTTAAGAAAGTAATAATTCTCCAAAATGATGTCAACCTTTTATTTGTGGTCCTAGAACAACTTGAGTGAATTGATCAAGTGTATAATGTTGAAAACAAAATTTCGAAGTGTTTTTTTTCCCAATACTATTTTCTTTTTGCAATTGTTAATTTCACACATCAAGTAATGGCAATGTGAAAACATGGCGTTGCTTAAGGTAAGTCAAAAGGGATGGTAGGCTGCTCCTATTGAAGTCTCTCGAATCTTCAAACTTTCAAAAAGTAGAGCACATAAAAGTCTTGGAGAATTCAGAAACTCTATATTTAGAATTGCTGAATAAGCTATGTCTGTTTAATTGGTAAAACATATAGGCTACAGTAGATAATGAGGAAAGCCTGACTGCAGTCGGGTAGAGTGGAAATACCTGGTGAGAATGGGCAATTGTAAGGGTTTTAAATCCCTCTTCCTAATTTCTTACGCTCTAGAGTACTGACAGTGATAATATTCTATAACTGGAACAGGGCATAGTAGTTTCCTTATCAAGCTGCATAAATATTCACCTGGGGCATTTAAAAATAATATCGTATCTGCTCAGATCTACTAAATCAGACTGGGAAGAAGGAACACGATAGAAACATGTACTTTTAAAAGCACCTTAGGTGATTTCTATGTAGTCAGCCTACTATCTATATTCATATTATCCCCTGAGGAAAATGTTTATTCAATTTTATTTCTTTGTGGCTCAAATGTGAAGAAATTTCTCTTTAAATATTCTAATTAAATCTTCTAATAGAAATTTAATAATAAATTTCAGCTCACATTTGCCTTATATACAATATCCTCTAACATTTACAGTGGGTTGTTTGAGCAATGCTACCAGGTCATGTCAGCAAATTATCTTTATCGGTGAGTTTGATTGGAAGTCTTAGGTGTAGTTCAATAAAGAGATAACCTAAGGGGTAAAGTGTTACCCTAGTTTATAATATGCTTTTGGTTTCATAATTGACTTGACCTATTTCAGAAACATGATTGTACACAGGAAGAGATAATTATTATACAGGCTGACCTACATATATTACTGGTATAAGGAATATATATACATGTATATGTGTGTATATATATATGTGTATATATGTGTGTGTATGTGAATATCTATATCATCTATATCTATATCTATATATAGATATAGATAGATAGAGAGAGAGAGAGAGAAAGAGAAAAAGCAAGACCACAGGAGCACATGCTTGTCCAGTAAAAGTTCAGCCACTGTTAATATAACGGGAGTGGTTTGCACGACATCAATGTAACCTGGAAGCCACAGGGAGTGGACTGGAATGTACATATGTGAACAATGATGACTTCACTGTACTAGTCAGTGGAGGTAGCTGATGCCAATCAGTGAGCAGGTGTTCTGGTTGGCCGTCACACTCAAAATGACTGAGTGAGTAGAGCAATGAATTTGCATCAAATTTAGTGTTAAGCTTGAACATTCCTCCACAGAAACATTTCAAATTCAGAAGGCTGCAGTTATGGGCAACTGGTGATTGGCAGCTTAATCATGGCAACACACTCACCCGCTTATTCTTCATGTCTCATGCAGAGTTTTTTCATGAAACATTAAATCACCCATGCGACCCAGGTCCCCTATAGCCCAGTCACTCTACAGTCTAGATTTGGTGCCCCTGCAACTTCTGGCTTTCCCCAAAATTAAAATCACCTCTGAAAGGCAAAAAAATTTCAGACCATCAATGAAATTGAGGAAAATATGACAGAGCAGCTGATGGTGATGGGGAGAACTGCATGAGGTCTCCAGGTGCCTACTTTGAAGGGGACTGAGACATCATTGTCTTATGTACAATGTTTCTTGAATTTTGTATCTTAAATAAATGTCTCTATTTGTCATATTACATGGCTGGATACTTTCCAGACAGATGATACATGCATGTACACATGCATAATATATATGTATATATGTATATGCACATATATACATGCATATTTATACATGTATGTGTGTGTGTGTGTGTGTGTGTGTACTTGGGAAGAAAGAATGGGTGATTATAACATTGGAATTCTACAATACTCCCTTGATTTTCTCTCCCTGACTGTGAAGTCACCAAATACAGAGGACCACGGGTTAGGTTATTACTTGGACATTTTTATTAACAGAAAGAACTTAAAGCACATGAGTATCTCAAGTTCTCTAACTCTCTAGAAGATTGTGTTTCTAATCTATTTATATTCCATAACACTATTGGAAGATATTTATTAGACCATAGCTTCACTGTGCACAATCAAGCGGGGTATAAATAAAAAATGAAGGAAATGAAGATACATATATATAATTTCTTTATGTAAGAAACTACAAAATGGCACTGAGAAAAATTAAATATATCTAAATAAATATATAGGTAATTATTCCATGTTTATATATATGAAAACCAACAGTATAAATACAGTATTTCTCCTCAAATTACTCTCTATCTTTAATGAAACTTTAACCAAATCCCAGCTGAGTTTTAAAAAAACTGACAAGTTAACTCTAAGATTCATATAGAATTAGATATAACCAGGATCATTAGGGCAAGTTTACAATAGCCAAGATCTCAAAACAGCCCAAGGGCCTGTCAGAAGATGAGTAGATAAAAAAGTTGTTGACAGTTTGACAATGGGATACTATGTGGCTGTAAAAAAAGAAGGAACTCTTACCTTTTGCAACTGCATGGATGGACTTGGAGATTATTATGCTAGGTGAAATAAACCAGTCAGAGAAAGACAAGTACCATATGATCTCACTTATATGTTTAATCTAATGAACAAAATAAACCGATATATAAAACAGAACAAAGGCATGGATACATGAAACAGACTGACGGCTGTAAGAGGGTTGAGGGTTGAGGGTGGGCAAACTGTATGAAAGAAGGTGAGGGGATTAACCAAAGAATATATATGCATAACCTATAGACACAGGCAACAGTGTAGTGATGGCCAGAGGAAAGGAGAGGCAGGGGCTGATTGGTGGAGGTAAAGTGGTGGGGGGAGAATGGGGACATCTGTAATAGTGTCAATAATAAAAATAAAGCAAAATGAAATAAAATAAAAAGTAAATAAATCACATTCTTCTGTGAAAACAAATATTAAAGAAAAAAAATAAAGAGAAAAAATGTTGGAGGATTACACTACCAGATAACAAGATCTACAGTGTTAAGATAGCATGGCAATGACACAAAAATAGAAAAGTCACTATTCTTTCCTTTAATTTTCAATATTGTTTTTATAATCTCATTACCAGTACCTTTCACATCATCACCTCACATTATTTAAGAGAATTACCTTACTCCATTCTATTGTGTGGGGGACAAATAAAAACACAAAAGTATATATCTTTTTAATGGCATTCTATGTGTTCCATTAATAGGAATATAATATTTTGGTTATTCAGTGGAGATAATTGGTTTTCACTTGCTTATTAATAACCTTAAGTACTTCATGTTTATAAGAAGGATAAATCAGAAAACTTCTAGGAGTACTTAGGAATACTATATTCAGTCATAGAACACACAGGAGTTTATCTGCAGAGTTTAAATAGAGAATTTAATATAGTCTGTGTTCTGATTATATTGCTTAAAAATTACAAAACATTTTACAAGTTACAAGATATTCTCCCAACATGTATTAATTCTTTCTTGGTTCCTTAGCAAATTACCACAATTTGGTGGCTTAAAACAATGCCAATTCCTTATCTCGTAGTTCTATGATTCAGAAGCCTGGCTTGGCTCCTTCCATCATCTGTTCAGGGTCTCATTGGCCCAAATCAAGATGGTACGGCCTGGGCTAGTCTCTGGAGGCTTCTGGGAAGAGTCTGCTTTCAAAGTCATTCAGACTGTCGACAGAATCCAGTTCCTTCCAGAAGTAAAACCTATTTCCCATCTTTTTTTATGGCTGTCAGTGATGTGCCTTCCTTATCATCTTCAACGCCACCTGTATCTCTTCTCAAGTCACCACCTACATCTTCAAAGTACTAATAACACATTGAATCCTTTCCCTGCTTTGAATCTTTTGGACTTTTCTTGCCAGTGCCAGGAAAAAACAAATCACTGCTTTTGAATTCTCAAATAATTAAGTTAGTTGTATAGGATAATTTCTTATCTATATAGCTGTGCTACATAATAAAACATGATATGAGAGTGACTTGTCACATTCACATTTCCCAGGGATCAGAACATGTTATCTTGGGGGTTTGGCAGATGGGATAAGATTCTACCTACTCTATATAGATTACCCGTGAAGTTGTTATTATAATTATAACTTTACAATTATTACAGATCAGTTATTTGGAAGCTCAGAGGCTGAAGTAATTTTTATAAATTCTAGCCATTTATAGTGGCGTTAACTAGATTTTGAAACAAAGATCTTTGAAAAAAAGTATTCCCCAAATAAATGTTATCCTTCCAACATCTGTGCTAACTAGACATCAAAGTGGAAACCAGCAGTGACAATGTTGGTACAATGCTTTTGTGTTTATGTTTTGTTTTTGTTAAAACATAATATGGAGCAGCTGAAGGAAAAAATGTTGTCACATAATCTAAATGGTAGATGCCCAACAGTATCTTGGTCTGCTGATTTTGACATAGCAATCAATGGCTATATACGAAATGTTGGAATGCATGTACAGTTAGCAAAAGAGCATCCAAAAGCTTATTTTAGTCATCATTATCATGATCTGTTTTCCTCAACCTGCACCATCTAATACAGGAACCCCTTACTGCGTGTGATTATTGAGCATTTGCAGTGTGAATAAAAAAAGGACACATAAGAGATCTAATAAACTCAGGGGGCTATAGGACTGGACTACCAAGCTCAGTGAGGCAAAGCAACTACATGCAATGATCTAATTATAAATTCCTAACTGAGCAAGTTATGGTGGGTAGTGAAGTCCTGGGCCTCTATGTTCCCTAGTGAAAGGTTAATCTTTACTTCAAGGGAGCCCTCTCCATTTTTCTTATGTGTTTAGTATAACATAGCTTGGAATGTCAGTAACACATCTATCTATCTATCTATCATCTCTCTCTCTCTCTCTCTCTCTCTATCATCTATCTATCATCTATGTATCTATGTATCTGTGTATCTATGTATCTATCTATCTATCTATCTATCATCTATCTATAATCTATTTATCTATCTATCCTGTTTTACTTTTTATGTAATCCTAGAGATTTCTCCTCTTTGCTTTTTCCCACCTCCTTAATCTACCACCAATAAATTGCCTTCCTTACATTTTCTCCTTTGACTCTAAATGCATGAAAAAAACTGCCCAACTGCCGTTCTCCAGGGCATTTTCTCAGTCCTTTGAGACCTTGCTTCCAGGCATGTCTTCAGTTATTGGTTGAAATGAACTCTTACAAAATCATTCTATGTGTTTGTGGGTTTGTTGTTGTTGACGCAGGTGGGGCTGCTACAGATTGGAATGTGCCATCAAGTATAAAAGGCATATTCAATTTGGAACTCTTAATATGAAAAATGTAAGATATCCCATGAATAAGTTTATGTTGATTACCTTTGCAATAATATTTTGGATATATGGGGTTAAATAAATTATAGTAAGAAAATGAATTTCACCTGCTTCTCTTAAATTATTTTTAATGTGACTCCTTGAAAAAAATAATTACATAATGTTTCTCACATCAGGCTTCTATTGAGCAGTGTTGCTATAAAACAACACAGCAAAAAACATTCTTTTTTTTAGGAGGCCCTTTACCCATATCTATACTGTGGTGAGTTGTATCTTTTCCTATAACCTGTAGATTAACCTATGGATAAATATTTCATTCTTATTTACATATGTTTAGTCAAATATTAAAATTAACAATAGGAAAGGCCCTTTCTTTACTGTTAAAATTGACAGAGACTATGAGGCAATGCACGTAGCATACGTATGATTTTGTTCTTGCCCTTGATGGCCCTGCAGATGGCTTTGCTGCTTGTTGAACTCATTTCTTCTCTCCTTCCAAGTCTGATAAACTGACCGCAGTGTTCATCGTCTATTAATTCAAAAAAACTTTGTGCTTGACTAAGCTCTACACCACACAGGGAAAAATGAGAAATGGGGTCATTGATATGCAAAGAAGGGCGCTATGGCTAAACAACAGGGGGGTGGGCTTTCGGCCAGCTACTTTCAACAGGGCTCATTTAAAATTCTCACGGATTTAAGTAAAACAAAAAATTAATGAGTCTGCTGAAGAGACCTTATCAATGCTGAAGAATTTAAAAGGACGAAGTCGAAAGGTATAAAAATAATCTTTCAATAAATTCTCTCTGACTGCTCACGTTCAGGTATGATATGTAACCTCTTACATTTATGAACCGTTCTACTGTCCTAAGTGGACTCAGTATGACCTTTCTCATAAGGAGAGATTAAAGTGATTCTGAAAAAATGCCTTGGAAAGTTGCCTATACTTTTTAAAAGTAATAAAAAGTGACCAACTAAGTTTGAGTAACATGCAAACATTTTAGGAAAGACTGCATTGGTAGACAAATTGTGTTTGGTTCCAAAGCCTAAGAACTAAACTGAAAGTAGGTGGTTAAGTCTAAAAGGGCTATAACTTTTCATTTTTAGTACAAGAGGCTTTATACTACATAAAAAAGAAAATAGTTGGTTGTCTTAATTTGTAAAATATTTAGTTTTTTAGTATTTATATGAACAACATACTTGAATAAAATTTTGCTAACTTTACCTCTCAAGTACACATTGTTAAGAAAATATTACTTTGAAAATGTTTGTATGTGAAAAAAAGGAATAAAAATGTAAATTAGTGTAAAATAATATTATTTGTATATCTTATAGTGCCTGCAAAACAAGTCCATCTAAGTAGTATGCAGACAGTAAACCCATGCTTATATTATGTTTGGTTTCCTTGAAGACAAGATAATTTACAATACAATGTTCATGCCTTAAAAATTATACACAGTAAGTCCTTCAGAAGATTTGTACTGCAACATATTTATGAAGAAAATGCATCATTTTAAACACCTGCATTAGTAAACAAGTGACATTTAAAATGAATAAAACATTCAACTATTTTTTAAAAAATAATATAGCAAACACTAAGCAATAAAGATAAATATGAAAGTAGAGACATTAATTAAAAAAGAGAAAAGTAGTTATTGGATAAAAATCTAGATTTGGTTCTTGAAAGAATAAGAAGCTTGATACAGTACTTCTTAGTCAAATTATAGAAAAGGAATCACAAATACTACAATCAGTATTTAGACACAAGGCATAAATCCAGCTATGAAATTGAAATTATAGAAGATATGTAAACAAGCTCCATGCTAATAAATGTGAATATTTCATTACTACCTTGGTTTTTCTAGGAAAATGAAAATAATTCAAATTGAGGTAAACAGAAATCAATAAATAAACAAATTTGTATTGTTTATTTAAATATTTAAATAAATATTTAGTGACTAAAAAAACTAAAAATAGCTCACTTTGTAATCAAATACTTTAAAATTTTAAGGATATCTGATTATTGTGCTATTTGCCATCTTTAAATGACATGAAAGCAGCAGGTAATTTTTTCAATTTTTTAAAAGAAAAGGTAAATTTGATACATAAACTAAAAATAAATAAGTAAAATAAAATGTATTTATGTCTATAGTGGCCAAAATGACAGTATTATAAAATATAATTCAGTTAATAAATATTAAAGATAATATTTAAATACAGTATGCCTCATCTTGTGCCAACCTTCTTCTTATCTGTCAATTGTATGTTGCATGGAAATTATGAATATATATACATATATATTAATTAAGGTGAGCAAAGTCTTTATCTTTTCTTCCCTTCTTCCTCGCTGCTGCTGATGGCACACATAATGGCTGATGCTCCAGCAGCTATCTTGGGCCATGAGGCAACATAAGTATGGAAACCATGTGGCTCAGGATTGCCTAAAAAAAATTTGGGCCAATGCTCCCTGAGTATAGATGACTCATTAGTCTATTCTCTACAGTTTTGTGCCTGTTTAGCTGATGCAATGAATTCCTGTTTAAGGACATTATTACTAAATATTAAAACTAATTCTACAGATAAATTATTCTGACATCTCAAATTTGCTTTCTTTTTTGAGCAGACATACAGATATAATAAGGATAATGTGTAAGAGAGGGTTAAAATTTAAAATAGATACCTACAAGAGATATAAAATGCGAAGACTAAGTAATTCAAGATGAAACATAGAGATATTAGATTTTTTGTGTTAATGTAAAGTATTTAGGAACGTGAGTTTAAATTTAACAAAACTGTAGTAAAGAAAAGCATGAGATCTTGGACATTGATTTTAAAAACTGAATTTTAAAAATGTAGCTCTTGAGTGACCCAGCTGAGGTACAGCTATTGAGAGTAAACGTAAGGGCTTCATTGGACAGAGAAAATCACAATCCGTGGTATGACTGCTTCCAAAAATCTCAGACAAACTTAGGCAACAGGAGTAAAATTATTAAAACATTACTATAATTCTGCTTTATTACAATCTAACTTTATAAAACACTTTTTAAAAAGTATAATCTCTGCTGCCAAAATGCTTACTTCTTTATGTTGTGATATGTTGAATTAGCAGGTGCACAACAATACCTGACTCCACAAGGATGCCATTGTTCTGTAGAAGGAACACTAGTTCAAAACTGATGCTCACAAGACGTTAATTTTATGAAACATTCAGGAACAACTAGTACATAACTTAAAAGAAAGTCTTAGCAATATATAAAAATTTTAATGAAAATCTGTATGAGCTGCTTGCATATCAGCAATGGCTTAAAAAACCATTCTATTTCTGCCAAATGTTTTTTGTAAATGGTGACATTGTTAGTGCAGAAGATGAAGCTGTGAAACCATTTCTCTCCTATGTTAAAATAATTGGTTTGTGATGACAGCTATGACAAGTGTCAGATTCTAAATGCTGGTAGAACTGGTCTTTATTGAAAGAAAATGCCCCAAGTGACCTATAAATCCATGAGCTTGGTGACTGCTGAGGGGAGAGGGTATAAAGGTACCAAATGGTAATGGAAAAATACAATAAAGATAAATCAAAAATAAAAAAAATAAAGCTCAAAAATCAAACAAACAAAAATTAGAAGCGGGAGCTCCCCAACCAAACATGCAGAGGCCTGAATAACAGTCATACCGGACAAAACTGTCAACAGAAGTTTACTGAGACTGTTTAAAGTGAAGATTTTTTTTTATTGCTTTTGTTAGTGCTCCAGTTAAAAATCACATCACTTTACTTGTGTGTTTTTTGAATGATCGATTAATTGGTTGAATTTCATTGCATAAATTTTGTGTCATGTGATGCTAATCCTATTTTATTTCCATAGGTTTCTCTTATATTTAAATTGTGATTTTTCAGAATTTAAACTTTTAGGTATGTGAATTAAAGCACAAAGACTTGCAATACATTTCATTCTAAATATCAAACATGGCTATTTAGGGGCATGGTGGTCTTTAAACTCATAAACAGAAATCAAATTGTGAGAGAGACGTTTCATCGCTTTGAAAGGAATTGCTAAGGCAATGTTACATGAAGATTCACCGGAAGGGCAAGGGACAAATGCACTAAATTTACCCAAATAAGAAGCCTTGTTAGACGGAAGAAGTGACTCCATTGTCCACAAAGGAAAAAATTCAGACCTATGTTTAATCTTAATGTGGGATAATATAGGGTTCAACACAAGAAAAGGGGTATTCTGACAGATCATTCTCAAGGACTATCTGCATTTCTCCACAGAGTTATATTTTGTTCAATACTTTAAATTGTATTAGTTTGTGCAGATACTTTGAATGACACTGATCCAACAGTAAGGGAACAGGGACACAAACACCTTCTCCTTTAAGATTAAATACATATATTTCTTGCTTATAATAATATTATGCTTTAAAATAAATTACAGATAACATATGTTATAGACTCATTGGTCAGAAAAAGAACTATAAAGAGAGAATCGTATTACTGAAAACTCATAGAATCCATCAGCTCTAATTAAACAATGTATTTATAGAAGAGTCATGTATTTTGATACAAAAGTATGTATGTGTGTGTTTAGAGAAAGATGGTGATTGGTGACCCTAGTGACAACCAGAAATTTTATATCTATGTCACATGCATATCACTGAAACATTTTTATGCCTAACAAATAGTCCAGATGCTATTTAATTTACCATCAGTCATTCAAACAGGTAATGCACAAAACAGTAACCATTATTTACTGCACGGTTTTCTCACATGTCTAACTATTTCATCGATGCATTTTCTAGCCTATGAAATTTATTTTTATTTTGATACTAAAGGAGAACTTTTAAATTTTGTTTAGAAACACAAAACTAACTCATTCATACAAAAAACAGTGACTAAATTTGAACAAACACAAAATTATAATGGTCCACCAAAATGAGGACACAAAAGACTCAAAACGATCTTTGGTATTTACCAAGTGGTGATACTGAGCCATATATAATTTTCTTTGTAAAAATCTGTTCTTTTTGGCAATCAAATCAAAGTATGTTATTAAAATAGCTCCCACAATATTATTTGCCTTACATTAATAAAACATTCAGATACTACTTATTTGTGTAATACTTTTTCTGGCTAATTTCTTACAGTATCAAATAGCATTCATTTTTCATATATTTCACTAACACAAATATGACAGCCAGAATGCGGTATTCATCAAAGCTTAATACTCTAATAGTGACTGTATTCTCTAGGGCATACATTTATTTTTACCAGTTCTCATGTACCCCACTGCAGCTTAAGTAATGAATTTATACTTATTATTTGTTTTCCTATTTAACAGCAGATATTCCAGAAAGTAAGGCAGTTTTCATTTTTTTAAAGTTGTTAAAGGCTTTAGGCATTGTTTCCTTCAGGGATTAGAGTTCACATTATGTCAAGCAAGAGGGTGTTTGAAAAAAATCTGAGAATTAGAATAGGTATCTTTGTCAGAATTATAGAAATACCTGATAACTCACTAGAGAATGGATTATAATCATGTGTTAGTGGAATATAAAATATAAATATATATTTAAATTTAATAAAATTTATATTTTAGAAGTTTGCATTTACATAAAAATGTAAAGATTTTATAGTTTCCTATGCCCCATATCTCGTTTTCTTTATTATTAGTTTCTTACAGTAGGATTACACATTTTTTAATCCTCACCTGAGGACATTTTTTTCATGGCTTTTAGAGAGAGAGGAAGGGAGAGAAAGAGAGAGAAACATTGATGTGAGAGAGAAACATCAATTGGTTGCCTTCTCTTACACACCCCGGCTTGGAATTGAACCTGCAACCTGAGCATGTACCCTGACCCAGAATCAGAGCCAATGCCTTTCGTCACTCAAACTGAGCCACACCAGCCAGAGCAGTATTGCATTTTTTACAATTAATGAATCAATATTGATATATTATTATTAGTAAAGCTAATATGTGAAAGTATGATGGGGAAGCTGATGGCAATAGTAAGAACTGTGTGAGGTCCCAAAGTACTTACATTGAAGGGAACCGAAGAGTCACTGTCCTATGTACAATGTTTCTTGTGCCTTAAATCTTCTTCTATAAATATCTCTATTTTTCTTATTACAAGGCTGGATACCTTTTGGACAGACTTCCTCTATGCTATTACTTTTTCTCCCCCATTTCTCCAAAGGCACTTATGCTATTTACCATTGTAACTGCAATGAGGAAAGTGATATAGTCAGATTTTTCAGACATTACTATATACTGTATTCTGAACTGACTCTAATTCCTGGCACCCCAAGCCCACAGTGGTCCACTACTTAGAGCTGGGGCTTATGAAAGTTATGTGATCAGTGGAGTTTTATCTCGGGTACATCTCACAGTGGACCCAGTGGGTCTCTGACTCAATCTTGTAGTTAATTCCCCAATTTAATTAAATGAATATATCATTTAAATAAATATCCTCGGCACCTGGCAAGGTGAAGTGATTCCCATCTCACCCCATTCAATTTGTCATTTTGGCTTATGCAGAAAATAGATCCTTGAGAATGACAGTGGAATACAGGCATTTGAGTCGTGTGCTGATTCCAATTCCAATTAGTGTTCCAGATGTGGTTACACTATATGAGAAAATGAACACAACGCCTGGTACTTGGTATACAGCTATTGATCTGAAAAACGCTTTTTTCCCCCTGGACCCTTGTAAGTAATGATCATCAAAAGCTTGTTAGTAATTGTCTACAGCTAGCAAGGCCAGCGACACACGCATCGTTCTTCCCACCCCTGAGGTATAACTACTCTCCAGCCGTATGCCACACCTGAGTTTACAGGGACCTTGATTCCCTTTCCTTTTCAAAGACATCACACAGGTCTGTGACATTGATGACAATATGATGAGAGGACCTGGTGAGCAGGAAATAGCAACTAATCTGCACATATTGGGAAGATATTTGCACATCAGAGGGTGGGAAATAAATCCAATAAAAACTCAGGGGCCTTTCACTTCAGTGACATTGCCAAGGCTGCGGTGGTATGAAGCATGTTGAGATATTCCTTCCATGTTGAAGGTCAAATTGTTGCATCTGGATTTCCTATAATCAAAGAGGAAGAGCAATGCTTACTTAGCATGCCTCTTTGGAGTTTGAAGGTAACATATCGTTCATTTCATATCGTTTGCTGATCCAGCCCATTTGCCCAGTGACTCAGAAAACTGTTTCTTTTGAGTCAACGCCAGAACAGGGAAGGCTCTGCAAGTCCAGGCTGCGATGCAAGATGCTCTGTCATGTGGACTGTATGATTGAAAAGACCTGATTATTTTTGTTGTTGTTTAAATCTTCACCCGAGAATATGTTTATTGATTTTTGAGAGGAAGGGAGAAAAAGAGAGAAACATTGACATGAATCAGAAACTTGGATCGGTTGCCTCCGATAGGTGCCCTGACCAGGAATGGGACCCGCAATCTTCTGGCGTACGAGACAATGCTCCCACCGCAGAACCACCTGACCAGGGCCAGAAGATTGGATCTTGCTTGAAGTGTAAGTGGCACATAGTGATGCTGTTAGGAAATTTGGCAGTCCCCCTAAATGAATCACAACTGAAACCTTCAGGGCAACTATGTTCCTTTTAAGAAACAAATTTTACCTTGCCATACAGCTTTATTAGGAGACTGAATGCTTAGTGGGCTACCATGATACCATGTGACCTGAGTGCCCATTGTGAACTGGGAGTTGTTGGGCTCACCGAATGTTGCATCAAATGTGCACAACAGTATAACATTATCAAATATAAGTGGTGGCAATGATCAGAATATGAGAGGCACAAGTTAGCTGCATGAGGGAGTGGCCAAATTCCCCTTAATCCTTACTTTATCTTCTCTTTCCCGACCCACATCTATGACTTCATTGGTAGTTGCCGATGGCCAAGAAAGAGAACACGCAGGAGTGCTGTACAGATAGCGCTGTATGATATACAGACACCATCCCTAAGAGGACAGCTACGACACGGCAGTGTCTGGCCCTTCTCTGAGAGAACGTGGTGAAGAGAAATTCTTTCAATGTGCAGAACAATGAGCAGTGCACCTGGTTGTTCACATTTATGGAACGATAAAGGGACAGAGGTACAAACAGGATTCTTGGGCTCTGATCTACAGTTTGTCCGGATGGTCAGGTGGTCAGGACTTACAAGGAATTCAGTTGGTTGACTGATGACAAGGAGGTCGGGGAAAGAAGTACGTGGACATCCCCCTCTAAGTAGGCAAAGAATGTGAAGATATTTTGGATCTATATGTCTACTCACCTAAAATTCCTCTGTTTGCTCCCTATTCTTCCCTCTCTGCTCCCTCAGCCCTGGTGAACACTATTCTTTTTCTTGTGTTCATAATTTTGCCTTCACCAGAAGTCCACATATGTGTCATCATATCGTAGTTTGTGTTCTCAGACTGACTCCTTTCACCTAGTAATACGTGTTTAATGTTCCTCATAACTCAGCTTAGTAGTACATTTCTAGTAGTAAGTAGTCTCATAGCTCAGTGGTACATTTCTTTTTAGTACTGAATAAAAATATTCCATTTCCTGGATGTGCCACAGTTTATCACTCACCTACTGAAGGATACCTTGGTTGCTTCCAAGTTCTGGAAATTATGAAAAAAAGTCACTATAAATATCCATGTGCATATTTTCGTGTGGACATAAGTTTTCAACTTCATTGAGTAAAATACCAAGGAGCAGGATTGTTGAATCATATGTTAAGAATATGTAGTTTTGTAAGAAGCTACTAGTCTTCCAAAATGCATATGTCATTTTGCATTCCCACCAGCAATGCCTGAAAGTTCCAGTTCCTCCAATCCTTGTTAGTGTTGAGGATTTGGGCTATTCCAACAGATATGTAGTGGCATCTCTTTGTTACATTAATTTGTAGTCTTTGATTTTTATTGATCCCCAGTCTATATTGGTTAAATTTTATTGAGCAGTATATAAGCTAATGCCTACAGTTAAACTGCCCAATGACACAGTATAACTGTTCTTGTAGTTATTCAGCAATTAATTAATTTGGTATTAATGACTATTTGTTGAGCTAGCTTTATATTCCAGGCACTTCTCCCTGTGCTGGGTTTGTGGTACTGAAGCATTGGAGGCCTGTCTGAGGCCCTCCTGGGGCTTAAATAATTCAGGCTGGAGCAAGCACAAAACAAAATACTGAGAAAAAGAGCAAGGTGATAACATTTGTCTCAATGCATCATGAAGAATTTAATGTATGTAACAAAAGAAGCTTACCTATTTAGAAGGGTGAAAATTATAAATTAAAACTGCAAACCCTGTGCTTCCTTTAAGTTATTTATACCAAAATAGACCCACTTGCTTGTTTTTTTTTTCCTTTTAAGGTTATATCCTTTTCCCTCCCTCTCAGGTTTATCTATAATACATAGAAGAATTTATACCACTCTTGAATTTATATTTTCTTCTAATTATTATGCCAAAAATATTATGAATGATACTGATTTGTTCAGGATACTAACATTTTCAACAAATGTACCAATTATCCTTGTCACTTCTTTTGGAAAGTGACCTACTGTCATCTACCAGTACTTGTTTTTAAAAGTATTAATTTATTTTGAGATAGAAGGGAAGGGAAAGAGAAAGAGAAGGAGAGAAACATTAGTGTGAGAGAGAGGCAACCTGTTGCCTCTCACACATGCCCAGACTGGGGCCAACACGCAACTCAGGCATCTGCCTGACCTGGAATTGAACCAGGGATCCTTTGTTTCTCAGGATGATGCCCAACCCACTGAGCCACAGCAATCAGGGCATAAATATGCTTTTTATTTGCTAAACTAGTCTATATGTGAAAAATATAAAACAAGTAAACAGAAAACAAACAAAAAATTTACTCCTAAATATATTTATAAATCTTTGTGCAGTAAAATTATTTCACAAAGCAAAGATAAAAAGACTATAATAGTGATGATAATAAGAACAAATTATGACATAGCATACATTAAGGGTCCACTCCTCTAATCCCTTTATTTACACAGACTTATTCAATTTTTAGTTCTTGTGATGTATAAATACAAACGTTATTGTCATATTATATCATGTGGACTTATGTATGTAGAAATAAACTTCAAATTTTCATAAATATGAAGTAAGTTCAAGACCAAATGTACATAAGAGATGAATATTTTGTGCATTTTTAAGTCTGTATTCAGATAAAAATTGTACTATTAAGAAATAAATACATTTAAAGAGAAACTTAGTTGCTTGTTTTTGTAATTTCCTAAATTTTGATGGAAAAAGGATGATAAAAATGAGAATTATTAAATTAAGACCTACTGAGATATTGCATCAGAAAACCTAGGGTTATTTTGCATAACTCCATAGTTTAAAAACACAATTCTGAGGTTTTCTTAAACTAAGATTTTTTTTTAGCAAAGCCTTAAAAAGTACTATTTTTTGTTTTCCAAATTTATTGTTTTAAATTCTTATTGTAGAAGTAATTATGTATTTGTTTATCTATCAAAAACAAATTGTTTAATCAAAACTGTTCTTCATTTCAGAGGGCAGCAATATAGTTGAACTTCCTCCAGTTTCACTTGAATGTGCATTTTACAGTCAGGAATTAAACAACAAATCTTGGCCAGAGTGTAGCAGAAAGAGGACCTGAGTTCACTACTGGTGGGAAGAGACTGGAGCAGCCATGGTGGAAAGCAGTATGAAGTTTTGATTAAAAAATCAAAATGGAACTGTCTTTTGATCCAGAGATCCCACTTCTGGGAATGTATCCTAAGAGCCCTGAAACACTAATCACAAAGAATTTAGGCACTCCTCTGTTCATAACAGTTACGTACAATAGCCAAGACCTAGAGACAGCTCAAGTGCACATTAGCAGATGAGTGGATAAAAAACCGGTGGTACATTTACGTAATGAAATACTATGCAGCAGTGAAAAGGAAGGCACTCTTAGCTTTTGCGACAGCAAGGATGGATCTAGATGTTATCATGCTAGGTAAAATAAGCCAGTAAGATCAAGATAACTACCATGTGATCGCACTTACATGTGGAATCTAATGAACAAAACAAACTGACAAACAATATAGAAACAGAGGCATGGACACATGAAACAGACTGACAGCTTTCAGAGGGTAAGGGGGAGGACTAGAAAAAAGAAGGGGAAGGGACTGGCCAAAGAACACTTATGGATAACTTATTAACACAGACAACAGTGTGGTGATAGCCAGAGGGAAAGGGTGGCAAGGGCTGGGTGGGGCTGGGCAAAGGAAAGGGAGAAATGGGAACCTCTGTAATAGTGCTAATAATAAAAATAAATAAATTTAAAAAATGAATGACTCGTGGATTCTTGCCTGAAGACATTTATTCACCCAACATAGCATTATAGATGCCTTGTATTTGCCAGGAGAAATACTATAAGCAGTTCCCAACTCAAATAATGCATTTGATTTCATAGGATCTCTTGCAAATGTGGACTAACAAAAAAACACCTTTTTGAAATTCAAAACAGCTTCAAAACTGATATAAAGTATGGGCTGTGTGAAGCTAACTCACTAAAAAGTCAGTTAACTTATTAAAACATCAGTTAACTTATTACAAGGATGCACTGCGAAATAAATCAAGCTCAGCAAAGAACACAGAGGGTTCGAAGTTGTAATGCCCTGCTCTTTGAAGTGCCAACTGTGTAGCACCAAATTAGCATCCTTTGTTTTTGAGCCATGTATTTTCTTTCCTCTGACCAACTAGGATGATAAGATAAGGCAAGCATTTGAGAAAAAGAAATACAAAGGAGAGGGGAGGTGCAGTCAGCATTGCTTGGATAGTTTAAGTTTAGGACAAATAAAAGTAGGAATGTTTTTAAAACTAGTGCTAAAGTTGCAACTTCACGTGTGGCTTCTTCTTCTCCCTCCCTTCCCCTCAGGAGTTGCCTTCTTTTACGAGAAGGATCAATCATTTCTATTTGCCTGTCAAACTTTGGATTTCTCTTCCTCTTAGGGTATTCTGTTGCCATGCATAATAAAACAACAGACAATTGTTCCCACTCCCATGAATAAACTCACCGAAAGAGCATTTGCGGAGAAGAAGGCTGCAGCACTGAAGCAGCTCAGAGACAGCTGCATGCAGCACAGTCTCGCACCGCGGTGCCTTCTTATGATCAGGGCATTTCTCCTCTGCTCTGCACTACCTACCACCGCCACCTGTATTGTGTAGATTGTAGGTTCTCTATATATTCCTCCTATTGTTTGGCTCTTTGTTCGCTACAATTAAAGTTAATAGAATATAATAGCAGGTTCAGACTTCTTCAAATATAACTTAAATATAGTTCAAGCCATGGAAACATGTTTATGATACAAGTATGGTATAATGTAGGTTGCAAAAAGGCACCATAGACCAGCCAAGTTATCATATCCATGAGTTGTTTTTATATATACATATACATACACACACACACACAGTTACTATCCTTCAAACACTTCATTTTTTTTTATACAACCACATACTGAGGAAATATGATGTCTGGGGCATTTGATTTGATAATGTTTTAGCTGTGGAATTTTATTACCTAGTATTATGATCTTACCTTTCCATTATTAAAAACTTCATTTTTTTTATACTGGTGTACCCCCATGGTAGTAAACACTGGATCTTTGTTGCAGTAAATTTTACACTGAAAATTGTGCAGACATTGTATATCTTAAATAATACAGCTGAAGATTTATGGTTTTGCTATGGGTTTTACCACCTCCCTTTAATTTTTCAACTAAAAATTTATTATGTGAGTTCATTGTGTGTGTATACATTTTAAATCCTATCAGGTCTTTCAAAGACTTAAAAGTAACAACTTATAAATAATTTTACTACTTGGCATGAATTAAAAATAAACACGGATAATTTTATTTTTGTGAAAAAGCATTTGTGTGCAATATGCAGCTTGCTATGTCATTCTCTATTCTTTATGAGAACTCATCACTACTGAAGATTTTACTCCACGTTTTCCTTGACAATCCATAGACACTTTGACCCCATGGTTTGTAGATCATCATCAGGGAAGGTAACTAATGATTTTACAATAGTCAATGTCTAGGAAGAATTTCCACACAGAAACACATAGTTGATGGGGGCCTGACACCGGGGAGGCAGACAAGCTCGCAATCACTTAAGGTTCATATTTCTTCTTGAGTTTTGACGGTTCTCTGCATTCATTCCAAAGCTCCACAAATCGAAATTGTGGAACGATAGTACCATGGTAGCACTTCCAGGCTGTTCTTAAGGTTTTTTTCTCCTGTTACAGCTTACTGAAATATATCTTTTAAAGTATTCCAAAGATCTGAAGTCATTTACATTTATCCTGTGAGCACAGTCTTTTGAAATACTCCACAAGATGCATGTTAGGACTATCTTGCCTTTGTCCCATATCTATGTATTGTATTCTCCTTAACACACACACACACACACACACACACACACACACACACAAAGACATGGCTGAATTCCTCATGCTAATCTGAATGTCTGGAAAGGCTTTAATAATAGAAAACCTAGAATATATAAAATAAAGCATTAATAAGATAATGAAGTTTACATTTTTGGCATGGAATGAATGCAATTACAAAAGTCAAAAGACAGATGAAAAACAGCGAATACCTACTTGCAAGATTAATCACAAGCAAATAGGCAATGTCAACAATACAGTGTGCTTATATAAATGTGAAGAAAATAAACTTTCAGAAAAAATGAAATAAACAGATAATTAACAAAAGTGTGTGAAAATTGTCTATAAATTTAAAAAAAGTTTTTCAACCTCATACATCATAAGTGAAATAAAAATTAAAAGTACCCTGGCAACTAGTTATCATGATTTAAAAGTCACCAAAATAAAAGTTTGACAACATGTCAAGTTGGAAACCAGACACTCTCTCATATACTAGTTTGACAACACAAAATGTTTTAACCTTATAAATATGAATTTGACCACTTCTAACAGAATTGTACATGTTTTACTATTTAATCCAACCATTATCAACAACAGGAAAATACATTTGCCTGAGGTTATTCATTGTAATATTATTTATTAAAAATACAAAGAAAAGAACATACACGGTGTGCCTAATTTTATGTTGAAAGAAAAGGAAAGTAAGAAAAGATGTTTTTGCAAAAAGAAACACAGTAAGTATAACCCAGAAACTAATTAAATTGGTTACCTCCAAGGATAAGTGAAAAAAGGGTTGAAAGAATTGAGGATGAGGTATATCCCTTAAGTTTTTTTGCTATATAATTTCAAATTTTAATATAAAACATTATATTAATGTTTTAATAATCAAAAACAAGTAATATAATACAAAATAAAAACAAACCTTAACTTAACTAGATACTATATTTAACTTTTTTCTAGTATGCAATCTTCATTTAAAATTTATCTGTATGAATAGTTACTTTCATTTCAAAGTTTGGTATTTTTTACTGTATGACTCGATTTTTTAAGTTGTCTAAATCCTGATGTGCTGGCAATATTTATAATATGCAAGGTCTATGATGGCTCAATTGAACAGAAATCTGGAAGTATCTGACTCACCAGTATGGTTATTAAGCAGATAATGCTTCTGATCATGCTGATTAAAAGTAACATTTGTCATATTTCATTGACACTGTCAAGTACACAAACATTGAAGAGCATAACAGTAAACTTCGTTAGCTCTGTTAAAAATGTTCTGTAAAATAAGTTGCTTATTAACATTTACAATAAAATTTGCCTTCTGATTCTAAAAGTATGCACAAACTTTGCTATACTTCATACTTGCCTATCTTTGTAAATGTGAACTATTTTCATTTTTTTCAATGCAAGGAGAGCAGCAGAGGCATAAATCCTGTAATATTTGCAAACCTCGAGTCAGCATTAAAAATGAGAAACAATATTTCTGTATTTGTAAATGGCCTCACTGAGGCCAAGAAAGAGCCAGAAACAATTAAATAATTTCCTGCCCACCCTTGGTCACTGCTATAAGGTTTTATTTTTCTACCTCTGTGCTTATATGGGAATAAAAGAAATCTAGATAAACTAATATTAATTAAATCCTTAAGTAAGTAGTAGAGATGAAAAGTTCATCTCAATATTAAGGTGAAAACTCAATATTGAGGAAAAGGGAATGTACAATAATGAAGTTATCTACATATTAGCTCAGATGGGTTGGGTACATCATTAATATTACTGAGAGCTTGCATTCATTTTTCACAAGTTTTACTTTTTTTTTAGTCCTCACCCAAGGACATTTTTTCATTGCTTTTTAGAGAGAGAGAAAGAGATGAGAGATGAGTGATAACATCGATTGGTTGTCTCCCCTAGCTGGGACATGAAACCCACAACCAAGGTATGTGCCCTGACTGGGAATTGAACCTGCAACCTTTTGGTGTACAGGATGTTGCTCCAATCAATTGAGACACACTAGCCAGAGCAAATTTTACTTTTTATCATAGGAAGAAGCTCTGTTCAGTCATCTTGGGTCTTTCAAAAATGTATGATTTTCTTTTTTAAAGTCAGGTAGGCAAAAGAATTTGTAAGGGCCAGTTAGCATTTCTTTGAACACCTATCAATTCAACGTTCTGCTCTAAATGACTGGATACAGTAGTGGGCCAATGATATAAATTATCTTTTTTTTTTTTTTAATTCACATAGCTTAGAAGATGACATGAGGAAGATACCAAACTGCCTGAATGATGGAGAATGTTGTAGGCCCATAAGTTAAGAAATGCTCAGCAGAAGTATATTTTCAGCTCAGCTACAATCTGAAAGACGTTATTCTTACCCAAAAGAGTAATATACTTATATACACCTATATACACCTATCCATTACTTAATGACTTTTATTTGTGCAAAGTGTGTCTGTCACTTAGCAAAAAAAAAAAAAAAATTAAATATCAATTAATCCTAGTATTTTCCATAATTACAGAGAAATTACCAAGCAGAACTAAGAACTCCTATATACCTTCTACCCATATTAACTTTTTCCTGACTTGTTTATATATCCCGCTCCCAGAACACACACATACATTTTTATGAATCACTTAATAAAAAATTGCAGATATTGTATTCCATAATCTACAAATACTTTACTATATGTTATGCAAATATTTAACACAATCACAGTCCTAGTCTAAAATCAGTTTGGGAAGGGACCACGCAGCAGTGTAAATACCAGAAGGCATGTTTCATGATCAGCAAAGTAACAGTCGACCACATTAATATAACACTTTTCACATGAAGCTGGTCTTTTTGAAAGGAGACAGTTAAACATCATAGCATTTTCACTTTGAGTTATTTTTGACTGGCAGTGAAATGTAATGGTTCTACAAACTAATGTAGTCTTGACTACCTTACAAGACTGTAGATAACACCCTATTCTGGCTTTATTACAACATTATTAAAATTGAAACCTCTTGTTAAATTCATATATGTGGTATACTCAATTTTTCTTTATTTTTTTTCTCAATGTTATGTTTTCAGGTCTGATGAAGCAACTAACTAACCCTATGTAATTTCTTCCGCCCCGAGTACTCAAACACTCAGCCATATTATTCAAGCAGAGCTCACTTAGTAATTGACAGACATCACAATGGCCTCTTGGGTTCCTATCATATTTAATGATTTATAACCGATTACCACTATTATTTTGATGTTCCAAATGTACCATATTAGTCCCATGAAATTCTTTAAGCAAGCTTTTGTGACTGCTGTCATGGCTTAATCATTCTTTGAGTTCTTATTTTCCAGTACAAAACAAATCCCAATCCCATCTTTTACTTCCCCTCTCCTCACACAGGATCCTGTACTTTCTTCAAGGAATTCAAGGAACCCTGGTTTCTGGACAATTGCGGGAGATGATTTTTGGAAACAAAGCCCTTGACCTTGATATATTCATTGATATTTTAATGTTTCTGTACCCATGCCTTATGGTGGACAGAATAAGCTATACACACACACACACACACACACACAGAGTTAACTATCTATCTATTATCTATCAATCATTCAATCTATCCATCCACCCATCATCTACCTATATCATCTACCAAAATCAATGCACAAACTGACTTCTCTGATTCCATGTTTGTAACTAACTCCTCTTCCAGATGAGAGAAGCCAGTCTCCCATTTTTCTCAATATGTTTACTTATTTGACCTGTTTCACAGTGTGTAACCAAATGCTGGCATTGAGTGTGGACACCTCTCTCAGTACACTGGGTTCTCGCTGGGATTCTGGGACCCTATGACTAGCTCAACACCTCACCCTACGTGGGCTCTGACACCCCATGACGAATCGCTTCTTCCACCATGCAAATTCTCTCCTCATCAACTCCAGCTTGAAAAGGGGCAAAGGTGCCTCCCTCCTCGACCTAACTGAACACTGGCACATGACTCTAACCTCCCATGTGGAATGACCAGTTCCCATTACAGTGTGTATCCGTGCACTGATACACTTCCCACATTCTTCATACTTCACACCCCTTCTCTGCCTCATTTGCACTTCACAACCTGTCACTGCCGCCCATCCCTGTATATATGTCTTACTAACTTGGTTAGATTTCAACACCCATACTGCTTGAATAATTATTAATCCATGTGTTTTAGTTTAAGAAATTATATTTCCCCCAAACTTAAAATTGATTGATGTCTTAGTTAAACACTCTTCACAATTAAAATACTTCAGATTTTCTTAAACCCTTTCAATTTTAAACTCTTCAGAGAAAAAATAATAAAACTACTGTTAAAAATCTGATTAACACTCAGACCGAATTATTATAAATATTCCAATATACATGGGTATAATTTTCTTTATTAATATATAGGCCTCATATGCAATCTTTTGTTCATGTGACAATCTCATTTAAATTCTTGCATGGTCTTCTTGTCTTTACAAAGTCACATTGGTTACCTTGTTTTCATTAGTCAATAAGTACCAGTAAGCTCACTGAGAAATGTGACCCACTTGTTTTATTAATACCATTATCCCCCAGCATTTCACCTGAGAAACCACCTTGAATCTTGCAATCATTGTCATATAGTTTTAATGAATGTAATTATATTATTAAAAGTAACATATGCACACATAGATGCAAAGAAACACCCACATATGACCTTTTGTTTTAAACTTAGATAATAGTTATTACTTTCTGTGCACATCCTGGGACTTAATTTGTTTTTTCAGTTACTATTACATTCCTATAATTCATATGTTATTATGCTTACCCTAATTCAATCATTTTACAGCCAAGCCTTATAATATTCTGTTTTGCTCATATATTGATTTTCCTGCCAATAAAATAAGTTTGCATATTGAAATTTGTCATTATAAAAGGTACTGCTATGAACACTCTTGGAAATGTATCCTATGCTACATATGGTTGAGTTTCCTCTTGGTATACATTGGCAATTAGAATTTCTGGGGTGTAGGGTATATATTTGCAGCCTTCACAAATAGAACCCACTTACAGTCCCACCGGCAAGGTATCATCTGGAGTCATATTCTAAAACTTAGCTCTGTGAAATTCTGTAATTTATATTCATTAGTGAATATAAAATGTTTTCTGTTATTTTATTCCTAATAAAGCTTATAATTCTTAGTCCCCCAACCTTGGGTATTATTTTTATCATAAGACACAATTAGGGTTTTCATAGTAAATCAGTTTAAGCTTCAGATATGTTTAATGAACTATTATTTAGAACCAGAGACAAAAATTCCACATGAGTCTTTCTTTGCAATTTTTATATTCATCATCCAAGTGGGCAAGCCCTTTCTTATGTACATCAATTGGGGAACCTTAATTGTTTTCCAAAAAGATGTCTATATTGAGCAGCATATCTTTTTATTAGATACTGTTGTTATTTTTAAATTTCGACCCTGTCTTAAGAGTTTTCTCATTTTATTGTACATATAAGCCTAATATAAAACTGTTTATTTTGAAAGTCGTCTGATATAATTTGATTAAATCTAAATATCTTATGGTCAATTTGGATTTCTCACATTACTTATAATTATCATTGATCAGTGTTACTGATATCCTGACATGATCAGTAAGCCCACATATTACCTTTACCCATTTTATGTCTTAGATTATTATAAAGGATTTGTGACATAAATAGCTATTTTATAAGTCTATTCAATTCAACACCATATAGATTAGTTTTGAAGTAGACATATAGTTCAGTGGAAGAAAATTTAAAGGCCAGAAATAAATTCAGTAATATTATGGCATGGTCATGAATTATTTTTGACTTTTTAATCTATACTGACAGTATATATGTAATATTGGCTCTTTAATATATTTCTTAATTTAATACTTTATATCAGAGTACATTTACAAATTACTACATTAAAATACTAATATTTTAGCATTAAACATATATGAATTTATTAAAAAATAATTTTAATGTAAAACTTATTTTTAACTTTCAGTTATATTGTAACTTTCCAATACCAAACAATAATTTGATCTTTTGATCTTATGATACAAGAGACTTCTTTATGATAACAATAAATAATCTAATAATATTAATAAGTGATGAGTAGTTAGGTTTACAATAGTTTCCTTTAGGTGACCATTCTTCAAAATATTCAGTGTTCATAGGCAGCATGTAACAGTGTTTGTGCTAAGAGCAAGAGTTTGTTTTTATGAGACTTAAAATTTGGCTCACTCTGTGGATTTTGTTGTTGTAACATGAAATGCAACATATTGAAATAAACTATAGCTGTTCTTTCTGTCTTGAGTGAGGGAGATGGAGAGGTGGCAGCCGTTGCCGAGCCCAATTTGTCGGACGTAGAGCAGAGCGAGAAACCTCCCCTTTGCGGAAGGCTGCCGCCTGCTTTAGGACATAATACGCAAGAGGAGTAAGGAGCATATCCATGGTGGGCTAGTAACTCCAAGTAAGCAGCCAACACACAAGTGGAAGTAAGGAAAACATCAAATTAGGGGGAGCAGTCCATTATTGGGTTGTAGTATGAGACGGGCATGGAAGACAGGAGTGGGTGGAAATGAAGAAAACTAAAATGAATCTTGCGTTGTTGAATCAAATTGGAGATATCACTGTAAACTCAGACTTCAACATACCTAGATAAATAAAGAAATGAATGTAAATATGTATATACACATGTATATACATGTGTATATACTCCTAGCTCTGTCAACTGCAATATTCCTGTGAGTAGTAACATAGCCATAGCAATGAGAAGGCCTAGCACCAAATCTTACATTCTATACTCTATTCTAAAGTAATCCAGGACCCTTACAGAAATGACTCATTCTAGGACTGGGGTAAGAAAAGGACAACATGAGACTGAGGTATTTTTCCGGCCAGAAAAGAAAGAAGAGACCAATGAATAAGGAGTACCTGCAAAAGGATACAGAATTCAATTTAAAGAGATCTTCAGTCTGAAAATTTGAATGTCTAAATGATTATATTAATTGATTATAACCCATTATATAAGAATTCATAAGTCAATACTAATATAAATTAGTGAATAAATAGAAAGTTTGATGAAACCTCAGGATATCACCATCCCAATACAAAAGGAAAGGAAAAGAAAAACAGTAACTTTTAAGTGGATAACACTAGCAGATGTCATTGTAATCAAGTGTTTAAAATCAAAATCAATAAACAAGTAATGAGACAAATGGAAATGGTGTGCCCTCTGAAACCAAGTGGGAAGGACATAGCGTCACACCTTGGTTATACCTGCCAAAGTTGTTAATATGAATCTAATTATGATGAAATTTCTGAGAATCCCTAATTGAAGGACATTATACAAAACAACTAGCTTTTAGTATCCCCATGTGTAAAGCTCATGAAAGTCAAAGAAAAACTGGGAACTATTCCAGATTGAATGAAATTAAAATCACAAATAGATGCATATGTATAAATCAGAATTATATCCCTTTCTTTTCATGGAGTTTACTAGAATAATTGAAGAAAACTGAATAGTTTCAGTAATAGATGATAGTGATATATCAACACAACATCTTCATATTTGAATACTGTTATGATTATTAGTAAGAAATATGCACAAAAATGTTTTTGTGACTGATTTTGCATCATGTAAGCAACTTAGATGATTCAGAAATAGAAAGGTTATTTGTCACCTTTATTAACTTTAACATTGTTTCAAAAATTTTAATATAAAAATATAATTTAGACATATCCACAAATTTCCTAGTATATTTTAGAATAGTTACTGTATATAATTTTATTTATTTTGCTACTACAAGATAGGAGAAATTGTCCCTCCAGATTCACTTGGGAACATGAGTATAGAAAAAAATTTTCCCAAAACTCGTGTAAGTATTTAATTAATATTTTTATTTTAATTACTTAATGCTTGATTATATAGGACATAATTCATAGAGACAAGTTGTAGATGGATACATTCTCCCATCTTCCAATGTTCATGAAAATTAAAGTAGTGTTATGAAAGTCTATGCAAAAAACTGTTGATGAATGATTTAATAACCATAAAATGGCATAAAGACATGTAGTGGTTAGTTAAAATAAAATCAAATAAAGAAAAATAATTTGTAAGTTAATGCTTTTGAAAATTAAACTTTTAACATTTTATGTTTCCTTATAGAGGAAACTTTTAATATAACCATAAGAGAAAAACCTGGAAGTGTATTATATTTTATTTTCCACAAGTAGAATGACATTATTCACTAATCTATCAACAGTTGGTACAGATTATTACAGGATTAATTACAACATCATCATTTCTCCTGCATCGAAATTAATTTCTGAAAATGATATTCGTAATTCCCCACCATTCATCAGCAGCAGAAGTAAAACTTAATAATAGCTTTACTGAGTGATGTTATTTCATGGTATACAGTGCAGTCTCATTCCTTTACTCGAAGAATCACAATGACCCTACAAATGTTATTCCTGCTTAAATGTAATGAAACATATGCTAATTTCCTTTCTCCTTTTCAATAGTTTTCCGTGGCAGTCAGGTATCTTCCTTAACATAATTGTGTTCTTTTTATTTTTTCAATCAAATGGTACCCATATTAAGTGTTTGTAGTAGTAGTAGTTTTGGTACATAAAATAGAGTATTTCAGTTAAAATCATTGCCTTTCAGTACAATTTTCTAAGTTAAAGAACAAATTTTATTAAATTTTTTTTCTCTTTGATGTCAATCAGGAGATTAAGAATGATATCTAAATTATTATAAATTCACCTGGATTAATTATCTATTGGTTCATAATATTACCACAGACTTAAGTGGCTTATGACAACACATAATTATTATTATGTGTTTGTGAGTAAGAGTTTGGGCATGTCTTAGCTGCATCTTCTGATTCAAGGTCGCATGAGGATAAATGTGTTTGCTGAAGCTGTGGTCTCATCTGACACTTGACTTGGGAATGACTTGCTTCTGAGTCCTCATGTGGTTTGGGAAGGATTCGGTTTGGGCAGCCGTGGGACCGAGAGCTCTGCTTTTTTGCTGGATGTTGGCTGGTAACCACCTTCAGAGCCTTACTATGCAACTCAAAACATGGCAGTTGGCTTCTTAAAAACCAGCAAGGAAGAGGGATTATCATAGCAACACAGGTTATAGTATTACATAAGCTAATCCTGTACTTGTGAAAACATTCAGCCATCATTGTTCCTTGATTACCAACAAGTCACAGGCCCTGTCTGCACACAGGAAAGGAGGGTCACACAGGGTGTGAACACCAGGAGTCAGAGATCATGTGTATAATGCTAACGTCTGTCCTCCCCAGACGACCCCCTGGGCTCCAGTTCTTTACCCTTCAACGTGTACGTTCCTTCCAATGAGATGTTCACCAGAAATTGATCACATTGAAGTATCAGCTCTAAATCCATAATCTGATCACCTATAAGATTGGATCTAGGTCTGGATGAAGCTCTTTGTAATGCCTTTGTAAAATGATAAAAAAAATAAAAGGCAAGTTATCTTCCCCTACACAGCCAACATCCAATGAATGAACAACCATATGGGAACATCTATAAGTATTCCCATTAAAAAGTGGAGGAAATGGCGAGAAGTAGTCACGGGCCATAAAAATTCTGAAACCTGGTTCCGTGAACATTGGAATCTCTTGATTATGTACCAACTCTTTATTTGTTTTTAGATGCACTTTTTAATTCTTTTATGGTTCTTAATTTTCATGAGAATTCCAACAAAGGGATGGAGCGTTTTCTTCTACAACTTGTTTGATTGAAAATAAAATAGCTCCTTTGTCTTTTCCCGTGATATTCTTTATATGCCTATATTATAGGGTATTTTCTAAACTGAAAGACCAAAACTCATGGAATGGAATCATGCCATTAGTCAAATTTTCATTTAAGGTTTGGTTTATCTTTTTTATAAAATTGAGTTAGCTATACATAGGCCACATGCTAACTCATTTCCTAGAAGCTATTGCAATCCTACCAAAACTGATACTGGAGAAGGGAGGAAAGGAATAGGGATAGAAAAGTCATCATTGACTAATGCCACAATATTAGTCATAATATGGAGATTCATTTCTGGAACCTGGAATATTTAAAAGATACTCTTTCTCTCATTGACCCTTCGCTTCTGCACTGGGGCAGCAGACCCCACACCCAGTTTTGTAACATAGGGATTTAACTGCCCCAATAGGGCGTCCTTTTGGACAAAATTCCTTTTGAAAATGACTCTAAGTTGACACTCTTACCCTGGTTTCATATTCATTCTTGGTCTTAGAACCTCTTTTGACTTATTTCCCAGAGGAAACGCCCTTTGTCCCCTCACCGGCTGCTTTATCTTTTCCCGGGGCTCAGAGAAGCCCTCTCTACAGATTAAGGCAGGAGACACATATACCGTCCAAAGGACCCTGGGCCCAGTGTGATTCACAGATATTCAGTGGCAATCTCCAAAAGGAAGGTAAAGTATGCCATAAGGAATATAGTCAATAATATGGGAATAACTAAGTATAGTGTCCTATGGGTACTAGGCTTATCGAGATAACCACTTCATAAACGTCTTATCACTATGCTGTACACCTAAAACTAATATAATAATGCATTTCGATTGTAATTGAAAAATGCATTTAAAAAATTAAAAACTCTTATGACCTATAAGCACTAGGCTGTTAATTAGATTCCCAGAACTCATTCATCTTATAAGTAGAAGTTTACACCCTTTGAGCAATGTCTTTCTTTTCTCCCTAACACCCTGTCACTGGTGACTGTCATTGTAACTTCTGTTTCTATCAGTTTGGTTTTTAGATTCCACATACATGAGAACACATAGTATTTGTCTTTCTATTTCTGATTTATTTCACTTATATAATGCCCTCAAGATTTATTCATGTTGTTACAAATGGCAAGAGGTCGGTTCTCATGTCTGAATAAATCCTATAATGTGTATATTGCACATCTTCCTTATCCATTCAGTCACTGATGAAACTTAGGTGGTTTCCACTTCTTGGATATTATGAATAATGTTGTCACAGTGTAGAGGGAATCAAGCCTGATACCAGAGATGAAATGCTAATTGCCCTGACTTATGATGTAAATGCTTCTCTTTCACCTC
>PVJD01008793.1:0-68992 GCA_004026545.1 Mormoops blainvillei
GGGCCTCGCGCGCTTGGAGAGGCTGGGAGAAGCAGGGCCGCTCCGACCCGCAGGCCGGGCCTTGCCACTTTAAAATGGTGTCTCTCGGGGTCACGAATATTCAACGGCCAAAACCCAGGAAAACAGACGGAAATCCGGTCGGCGAGCCGCTCAGATAGCAAGAACGCGCGCCGATCCCGGACGCCTACGCCCCGCGCCGCCCTTCGTCCCACAGATGCGCTCGCACGGCGCACGCGCCCAGCGGCGCTCCCGTGCGGATAACTCAGCAGAGGAAAACGAACGAAAGCGAGACCCCTCGTCGCCCCTCTCTTCCCCGCTTATACTCCAGTGGGGCTGCGGGGTCAAAAAATAAACCAAGTGAGCGAGTGAGATGTGTGAGATGTTGAACTGTGAAAGATGCTCAGGAGAAGAGGGGGAGGAGGGAAGGAAGTGTATCAGGGCGTGTGCGTGCCTGTGAGTACGTGTGAGTGTGTCCGCGAGTGTGAATATGTGTGACCGTGAGTGTGTGTGTGTGAGCACCTGTGTGAGCGTGTGCTGGGAAGGGTGTGAGTTTAGACATGGAGGCCCTGGGAGAGGCAGTGATGGAGGGGGCCTTGGGGAGGCCCTCCCAGGAAGGGTGTCCCAGGCAGAGGGAGAGGCCAGTGCAGGTGCCCCAGGTGTGGGCAGAGGGGATGTCGGAGTGGCTGGAGGACAGCGGGAGAGGATGGGGGTGACGGAGGAGCGTCAGGCTCTGCGGGGACCTCGACTGCTCCTCTGCGGGGGCGCTGGCAGCCCCCCGGGGCGACGGGTTTAGCAGGAAATGTGACCTCTGCCAGTATGAAGATTAGAATTTTGCGTTAGGCACACTGCCATGCTCCCCTTCCCCCTTTCTTTATAAAATCGCTTTGAGGTGAGGCAGCTACTTGCAAACCAAAGACCAAACGGAGGCATCGGTCCAGGTCACACCGGTCTTTGAGGAGAGACATCAAGTCCATTTAGTTTGACTGGAGCTGGAACCGGGTGCCCTGGTGCGGTGGCAGGTGCTGTCTGAGGCCCCCTTCCCTCCCCCGAAGGCCCGGGGCCCCCCTCCCTGGCTGCTGCTCAGCGAATACCCCGAAAGCTGGGTGAGGCCGTCCCCAAGTGGGGAGCTGGCCGGGCCTGGGGGTGACCTGTGCCTGTCGGGTCCCCTTAGAACCTCACTCCCGAGACAGTTTCCCTTCAGTTATCTGTTTCTGAAGTTCGCTTCAGAAAAAGCGAACTTTCCAGGCCTTTAGCTCTTCCCCTACGGAACTGTAATCCCACGTTCAAAGTTGCGCCGGCTCTCAGGAGGGAAATGCAAGTCGACTGTCACAACCACTAGGGGGTTGGGGGGTAGGGGGGCGGAGGAGGGAGGCCCGTTCTCTCCGGGACCCACCTGGCGGGGGGGCCCTCACCCTATCAACAGCTTTCGTGTCCTTGTCTCCCACCCCGTGAGACCCTGGGGCGAGTCCTCCATCCACAGTGCCTGCACCTCGGGGCTCTGCCAGGCAGCAGTGTCTTGGTTCTGGACTTGGGTCCCATCAACCTGCAATGACCAGGTAAAGATGTAGGTGGGATTCGATGGCCCCCCTCCTTGCACTTTGCTTCAGTGACTGGTAGATGCTTTGGCCTTTTAAATTTTCCAAGTCGTTTTGTTGAATGAGTCTCTTGGAGGCGGGTTTGGTTGGATTTATGGTACCACCAAAAATATGTGCTGTGACCTCTTCCGACAGACGTTCGGCCTCAGAGGGGGCTGCGGGGAACTGGAGGTGCCAAACGAGTTCATGATATTGCAGTGTGGGTTTCTGTAATAATACAAGTTACTTTTCCTCCCTCTGCCCCACCCCCGCCTCCTCCGGGAGCCTTCACACAGCTTCCTGGAATGTTAGCAGAGGCTACACCAGGGACTGGTTCCACTTTCTCCTGAATTTCCTTTGAAAAAGACTTTGGAATAACACTCTTACGTCCAAGGCAGTCCCTAATCGGAGAAAGCAATCACTTCGGTAAAATGTGCTAACAGCAATATTATGAGGGTAAAAAATTTCAGTGTCTTACAGAAGGACATGAATGTGTCTCCACGGGCCAGTCGGCGCTGCGGGCAACCGTGGGTCACTGCGCTTGCGCAGCGTTCTTTTCAGGAAGCACCCCCGCCGCCCCGTGCCCCACCGCCTGTGCCTGTCCGTCCAGCGGCAGGCCGGCGGGCCACCAGGTGATGACGCGCACTAGCCGCGGGAAAGTCCCTGGAGCCACGGCAGCAGGGAGTAGCCCTGGCCACTGACTCGGGAGGTTCCAGAAACTCCTGTTTTCCAGCACGAATTTAGCTCCAGGAAAAAAATGACCTTGGCCATGCTTTGGGCATAAGCGATGAAAGAGTGGATGACGGGATGGGGTGGGGGTTCTCCTGAGGAGGGGAAGAGGGGGGCAGGAGAGGGGGCGCAGGGCTGTTCCCCCAGGTTGAGCAGAGGCCACGCATCGGCGGGTGCAGCAGGACGAGGGCCCCTCCTCTGACTCCTCGGGCCCCCTCCTCACGACTTACATATACCTAAGTTACCGCTAACGGCCGCTGGTAAAAAGGCCTGATCTGTCTTCGGGAAGTGGTCTTTGATCTGGCGTAGAGAGGGTCTGTATCCCCCAAAGTTAACAATAGAGCAAAGTTAATCAGAAAGTAACTAGGTAGCAAGAGGAAGAGGAAAACAAGAAAACAGAACAGGCCAGACATTGGGAATGGGTGTTAAGTTTGGCTCTGAGCATCCCCGAACACAGAGGAAAAAGTACAAAGAAAAATTGTTTCATGATCATAAATAGGAGTGTTTTTGTTCATCAGGGTCGACTAAATGTTTTCTGGAAGAGAATATTATTAAAATAAGAATTGTCACCCTGGCTGGGTGGTTCAGTTAGTTGGAGTGTTGTCCCCTATGACAAAAGGTTTCAGGTTCGATCCCCAGTCAGGGTCAGGACACCAATGGGAGGCAACCGATCGATGTTCCTCTCTCTCTCTCTCTCTCCCCAGCCCCCTCTCTCCCAAATCCATAAACATATCCTCTGGTGAGGATTAAAAAAAAAAGAATCGACACTGTCTCGGCTGTGGGATGACAGTGGGCAGCATGAGTGAAAAGGCCCCAGCAGTGTTGTGCGTGGAAACCTCAGAGATGTTCCCTCACGACTGTTTTTTTTTACAGTAAACCTTGATAAAAGGTCAGGCTGTGGCATAAAAGTGTGACTCAGTGAACAGGATTCCGGGTGAGGTTAAATTTACGCGACCCACGGCCGTAGCTTCTAACTTCCTAACTGGATGCCACGAGCCGGAGTGAGAGGGGAGATGAAGGCAGCACACGCCTGTCCTTGTGAGGACGCACCGGGAGCTCCCACAAAGGCCCGGCCCCGTAGCGCCCTGTGGCTGGCGGAGAGCGGGCTGTGCCCCGGGGTCCCAGGGCTGTGGTGGCAGGACCGACCTCTCCAGGCCGTCAAGGGGGAGGCTGCTGTCCCCAGCGTGGGGAAGGCCATTCCAGGCAAACTCTAAGATCTTCTTGAGGGGGCGCGACTTCAGAACAGGTCCAACTTCAGCTCCGTCTTTCATGAGAGCCTGGATTCCCATGGCAGCAGGGATGTCCAGCCTTTCGGTGTCTCTGGGCCACACTGGAAGAAGGAGAGCTGTCTTAGGCCACACGTTAAATACATTGCCACATGTAATCATAAAAAGATCTCAGAATGCTTTAAGTAAATTTACAGTTTTGTGTTGGGCCGCATTCACAGCCGTCCTGGGCTGCAGTGGCCGTGGGCTGCAGGTGGGACCCCTGGATAGGGTCGGACGGAGACAATCAGGGCCTGGAATGTCTTCAGAAAAAGCTCCGCCCTGGTTGTCGCTGGGGGTCTAAGGAGACCCCGGGGACCCGCTCTCTTCAGCGTGCAAGCAGCTCGGGTTGCCGGGGCCTCACGAGGGTGACAGAGACAGACGTGCCGACTCGCCCGTGAACTCACTGAGCCTTGAACAGAGCCCGCAGAGACGGCGACGGGACCTGGGGCGACTCCCTGGGAGCTCTTCTTCCCGTTGTGGTGAGACCTTCGCAGGTCGCCCTAAGTTCACGGTCACGAAACTGTGTCCTCAGCAGAAGGAGGAGATCTGTCTTCCTCCGCGTTATCTTGGGGGACTTTTAAGAATCAAGGACCAGAGGAGAAACCAAACTGCAGCCTGGCCTCACACCGCTCGCGGCCCTGACCCTCTCTGTTGGGTCATCGTGCCTGTCTCTTCTTATTCTCATCACGGTTCTCAAAACAGACCTCCTGCCAAAGCCCTTGGAGCTGGGAGTTTTGATAATTGTTCTGTGGCACTCCGCGGCTTTGGCGTGTCATCTGCTGCAGGTTACCGCCTTACACACCTTGACGTCCGCGGCGGCGTGGAAAACGCCACGCTACCGAATTCACTCCCGGGCCCGCCCCCAAGAAACGCCTAAGAAAAGTCACTGGAACGTGTTTGGCAAACGCAGAAATGCTTCGGAGAAATCATTCGCAAACGTCCCCGTGCGTCAGCTGCACTGCATTAACTGCAGGCATTTCTTAAGCGCTTCATTTTGACCACAAATATGAAGCTGCTGACCGTAAGCCGTTCTGCGGGAGGGCGCCGTGGTGCACGCACGCCTGAGTCAGCAGCTCGCAGGCCCGCGAGCAGGCCCGCCGGCCTGGAGAGGAGAACGGGCCGCACGCCTTTATCGGGGCTTTCGTGAGGCCTGCAGAGTCTCCTTCCTGTGCCAAAAAAAGCAGAACAAGACACAATGTGGTCCACAAAGCAGGAGCAGGGAAATCCCTTCATTCAGAAGTCATTGAAGTGCAACTACAGTAGAGAGATACAGAAAGAGGTGGCTGGCCGAGGTCCACTGAGCTCGTTCGCTTTGAGCACGTCCTTTGGTGTTTGCCGGGATCCCCACTGTCCCCAAACTTTGCCTAACTGCCCCAGGGAGCGAGAACGCATGGAGCGCTCGCTTAAGCTCGGGGTTGGGGGTGCTCGGGGAGGCTGCCGAGGGTTTCTACACCCATGACGCTTCTCCCTCGCCCGTGCCCAGGTGCCCACACCTCTCAGGAGGATGGTCCTTAGCACCGAGCTCCTGGAATGGAATTTAGCTTTCCCCCACAATCGTTCTTTTCCTCCAGCTAAAACCTCGCGCTTGTCAAGCCGGGTGGTCTGTCAGAGCAGAGTGGTCCTGGGACTGTGACCAACAGAACTCATAGATTTGCCGTCCAGGGCGTGGAGGCTCGTACTGAAGTCTGTTCCCACCCTGGCTGGTGTGGCTCAGTGGACTGAGCGCCGGCCTGCAAACCAAAGGGTCACTGGTTCAATTCCCAGTCAGGACACATGCCTGGGTTATGGGCCAGGTCCCCAGTTGGGGGCATGCGAGAGGCAACCACACATCGATGTTTCTCTCCTTCTCCCTCCTTTCCCCTCTCTCTAAAAATAAATAAGTAAAATCTTTTTTAAAATTGCTTAAAAAAAAAGACTATTCTTAAGGACTATGCATAGGCCAAAGGATACTGTCTTCAAAGGTTGTAGGTGATTTAAAGACACACGTTGGCATGGACTCCAGTTCCCATCAGGTCTTTATGACCATCTTTCTTCTTGTTTCCAGGACGGCTTTGGAAAACTTCCGGAATAGTCCTCCTAAGACGCAACTCTGGGAAACAGGTCCACATGACTAGGTCAACGTGTGATGTCATCATCACAGAATTGAAGGGCTAACGCAGTGATCGCTGGCCACTGGGGGTCGCTTACATTTGTGACAGATTTTGGAGCTATGACTCAGTTCTTCTAGAATAGCAATGTCACAAAAAACCCACAAAGATGGGGTTTGAGTTTCTTGACACTTGGTGGGGAAGAGGGAACCCAAGTCACTTTGCTTTGGATCTAAAAGTGAAGTGCCAAGCTCACAAAATTTAGACCAGAAGGTTGTGTGTTCTGCTGCGTACGTGCCTTTGAAGCAACCCCTCCAAAGCCGTGTCTGCCACAGAGGAGCTCTGCACTGCAGGTGGCATTTCTGCACCTGCCAAGACGAGGGCCAGGCGCGGCCCCAGCTCTGAGTGGACAGGTGAGAGGTTTGCTTTCCTACCTGTGGCCTGTGTTGCCCCTCAGCACCCGACCGTCCTGTGGGTGAGCTGGGCACGGCTTCGGGTACAGGGGGCTGGGCTGGGGTTCACGGCGCACCGGCGGCCTGCCTCCCACGCAGGCTCCGAGAGACAGGCTGGCCCCAGCCCACAGGGCGTCTGCCTTATCATAGTCATCACCCTCCCGCTGAGCCCTGCGGGCTGGGTGCTGCTGGCCCCCCAGGCCGGCGGGCAGGGTGGCCGTGCCTGGGAGATCCCTGGACAACCGTGCTGGCTCCTCGGCCGGAGATGACTGATGTTTTGGGTTTGTTTGGAGTATTGTTTCCATGGTTCCTTTATTAAAATCAGCTGTGTTGGGCTCTTCTAAATGATTTTAGCTCAATGGACCAAAATATGTCAACTAGTAAAAGTCATCTGAGGTATAAAATAGGGAGGCAAGTTCCAAGTTCATTTCTTGTAAAGACGTAAAGATGGAACCAGGTGAAACCTGTCTCTCCAAAGATAAAATAGGAAGAGGAAAATCAACTCACGACGAGGGGATTTGGTGAGAAGTGACAGTGATGGAGCCGTCTGGGAGGACGGACACGTTGGCAGATCAGCCACCATTTATTTCCCACGAAGACGTGGAGTCAAAACGAGGCCCTTGGGTTTCTAGATGAGAAATCGTGAAGCAAAGGGGCAGGACCAGCTTCTGCAGGTGACAGAGTTGATTCTAGAACCCACTAGATCTCCCGAACCTTAGCCGATATATTCTGGGGCCGTAACATGGCATTTCCTAGTGAAGAGAAAAATTTAGCTGAAAAAAGGAGGGCCCAACTATTTACACACGTGTCCTGACCCCGAGACGCACACTGTCACATCTCAATGAGCTCCAGGTGCTGCCGCAGTGACCAGGTCTCCGTTGGCTGAGAGGCCACAGCTGCTGTCTTCCTGCCAGGTGGACGGCTGTCCCCCACATGGAGCCTGGCTGCGGGCGTCATCACTGACATTCCTATTTAACCTGATTGGGACGTCCCTGTGTGTGAGCAGCTGAGACGCGGCACGTCACTGCGTCATGTCCCACCCTGGTGCCTGCAGCCCCCGGAAGGAATGTGCAGGATGTGGCATCAGAAATCCCCACGAACTGGCACAGAGTCTGTAATTGGTTTCAGGAGCCTTGGAGTTCTGGAACCTTATTATTTGCATGGGGTTCACAGAGGCAACTGGTTTCCCAGGGGAGGCCTGACTCGGCAGTGGACCTTGCATTGACCTTGAAGGTGGGACCTGGTCGCCTATAGGCGACCTCTGATAGGGCTGTCACAGGCCAGCCCCGGCTGTCTGGCGAAGTCGCCGTCATACCGGTAGCCACGCACGGGTGTCTGCTGGGCACTGCTTTACAAGCTGCAGTTTGCTTGTTGTTTCTGCTCTTCCTCTCATCTAGTTCTTGGGTCTCTTCATGAATCAGCCCAACACCAAAAAAAAAAAAGTTCCTTTCTGTTTCTTCACATCTGGGGAAAAATCAGTTAATTCAGTTTAAAATCAGGGCTCGATGTTGCACCTGGAGCAGCCGCCCGGTCAGGGCCAGAGGGGCCCCTGGGCTGCGGTCAGGGCCCGGAGTGCTCGCCGCGGCCCAGCGCCCGCCGCCTCACTGCGAGAGGGCGGCCAGCCAGGCAGCACGCCCGCCGCCGCCCCCACTGGCGGAGTTCAGGCACGGTGTCCCCTCCCACTGTGCACACAGAACCACGGGCCCCCGGGGATGTCGTGAAAGGGGCATCACACCCCTCCTTCCTTCGTTCCATCTCTCAGGCTCCGTAGGGGCCCCTGGGCTTTAGTCTCCCCACACTGAGTTTTGCTTTCTGGAATTTTCCACAGCTCCAGAGAGGGATCTTGGTGGGGTACACTCAGAAGGGTGTGCCAGAGATAGACACAGACATCCCTGCAGCCACATCCCTTCGGCCCTCTTCCTCTTTGAATGCACCACGGTGCCCCGCCTTTGGCCCGCGGGGGCGTTCACAGGAGCACACCGCCTTGACTGGGAAGTATTGGCATTAAATAATTTCCCTGGTCTTATTTCCTGCCACACGGCATCCCAGCGGGCCGCCCAACCTCCCAAGCCTTTTCTCTTAGTCTGCTGTTTCATATCCAGTTCCAGGGTCTCACTAGATCCCAGCTGTGAGCCTCCCGGCCCCCAACCCCTCCTTTGAGTCCCGGCCGTTGAGCCAAACATATTTTAAAATCACGGAAGCTTAGGCCGGAAAGCATTCTGACAGGTCCCCCACGCTGCAGTTAAGTGCCTTTTCTCCTGTTTTGCTGAGTGGAGCCAGACAATAGCGGGGTGCCTGCAGGTCCCCCCATAACTGGTTGCCCTGGATGCAGCGGCTTGGCGGTTCCTGCAGCCACAGCCGGAGGCTCCCAGCTGCAGACCCCCAGCTGAAACTGGCCTGCCACCAGGTCCTCGGGGAACATCCACCGTGGGCTAGGCAGAGCACGAAGGTAGGCAGGACCGGGCTCAACAAAAGCATTAGTGGGAATAACAGTGCCTTGCACTGAAGAGGATGTGAATTGCCTTAGTCCTCCGGTCGGCAGAGCTTGTGCCAGTCAACGGCATGTCAGAGAGAGAGAGAGAGAGGGGAAGAGAGGAAGGAAGGAAGGAAGGAAGGAAGGAAGGAAGGAAGGAAGGAAGGAAGGAAGGAAGGAAGGGAGAGAGGGAGTTGCTAGGTTGTCTAGTGGGGCCCGGCTGGGCCTGGGGGAGAGAAACGGCGCTTACAACACTGGACGTGAGGTCCGTCTGACTTTTAGCCCGTGGTTGACCAACGGCACTGGTGATTTTCTTGCACGCTCTTCCATTTGGTAGTCGCGTTGATTGATGCATTCCTCCGCCACCCTCAGACGGCACTGGTTCAGCGGTGAGCAGGCGGACAGGCGGCTGTCACACCGCAGCTGCAAGGTGCGTGGCCTGGTCCCAGCCCGCAGGCCGCTGTTGGGCGCCCATCGTAGGACGTGTCTCCAGGGGAGGCAAACAGGCTTGGAAAGTCCTGACCCGGCAGGCCGGGCTTCCTGAGGAGGGGGCGTCCCCATGGAGACCTCCGTGGCGGGGGCGCTGCAATGCGGAGGAAAAGGAAGTCCCAGGGGAGGGAAAGCTTGTGAAAGGGCCCGAGCCCCGAGGAGGGGAGAGGAGAGGCATGGTCCACGAGTGGGTGGAGCTGGGTTAGGTAAGGACGTATGTTTATCTTACAGCAACGGGAAACCTCTACCAGCCTTTAGTTCAGGTGTGGTCCATGTCAGGCGGGCTGTTCTGGGGACACTGTACATAGACTGGAGGGGTCCAGGCTGGAAGGGAAGAGCCAACAGGAGGTCTATTGAGAAGCCTGGTCCTGGTGAGCGCAGGTGAGGGACCAAGGTGGGGCTTCAGTGGGACCCATGGCTGCAGGGGAGAGAGGAGTGGATTAGAGGTTGAGGGGATCCCTGCTCAGCAAGGGCATGAGGGCCAGGGGGGGCTGGCACGTGGGCTGAGGCAGGACACCCCTGGAATTCCGTGGGGCATGCCCGTGCACCACTCAGAGGCGATGGGAGCGCGCAGGCGCCTACACTGGTGAAGCAGAGACGTTCTCTGTCCGGTTGGGAAGCCTCGTGCTCACGGGTGACATCTGGGCCAGAGACAACATGCAGAACGGGTCGTGTGCAGATGGGGACTGAGCATGGGCGCCCGTCTGGAGCACAGCTGCAGAGGGAGGGAGGGCGGCCCGCTCGGAGCCCCTGGGGATGCTTGTGGGCCTGTGTGTAGCAGGGAGCAGGCCCCCCTGCCCCGCCTCCCCATGTGGCCCTCTGCTCCTGCCCCGTGAGGAGTGATTCATGGGTGTCACCTCACCATGTCATCCCACGACCGTAGGAGGCACACAAAGAACTGGCTACCCAGCCAGGGTGGTCTGAGCCACCCCCTGCCCTCCCCTCACCACCCGCTGTTTTAAGGAAGAGCAGGTCAGGTGGGGGCTTGGGACTGGGAAGGCCAGGCCCCCCCGGGAGGCCCGTGGCCACTACTCAGTTCAGCCAGTTACTGCCGTGGGAAAGGTTTTTAAGAGTGTCTGGATTTTTATGTTGTTTCCCATTTTTTAGATATTACCAATCCATTCACATCTTTAAAAGCACTGCTGGGGCCAAAACCGAAGGGAGCCAACTTCACACTGTGAGCGTCCAGTCTTCAGTAGAAAGATGGAAGGGGAGGAGGAGGAGGGGCTGCCGGGGGATATGGAGAAACGGGGCTGGCTGGGGGATGGGGGCCCGGGCCCGCGGGGCTGAAAGTCCGGGACAGGTGTGTCCGCCCAGGGACCTTCGATTTATGGCCGATCCTGCTTCTTGCCCGTGGCTCTCCCTCACCCCCCGTTTGTGGCGGTCTGCCTGACTGTCCTTCCTGCTCCCCGGGGAGGCCCCCCGTGCCTGCCGAGCCTGGATGCTGGAGGCACGGGGGCCTGCGGAATCTGGGACCTGGGACCCGAGACCGAGCGCGGAGCACCGGGTGACCCCAGAGCGGATGGGCAGGGGCTGCGAACGGGCCATCTGCCGGCGGAACCAGGACCACAGTGAGATTAGGCTCGGGCCGTCCAGCGGAAGAGGTTTCAACGCGTCGCCTTCCCCAGACCTCACCTCAGATTTTGATGTGGGGTCTTCCCCGAACGTCGATGGAGGCGCGCCGAGCTTGCCTGCACAGCCCCGGCCGCCAGGGTTAGAAGTCGCCAGCGCTTGGAGCCGCTCCTCCCCTCCAGGGGATCACAGCCCCTCCCCCATCGCCCGCCCCTTGGCTCAGTCTCTGGATTTCCTTACCTGCCTGCCCTCTCGGGGCAGGTGAGTCTGAGACCCTTCGGGAAAACTCAACCCCAGAGCTTCTCGGGGCCCGAGATACGGGTGAATAAAGGGATGAGCAGGCGAGTGGATGGTCAAGCAACCGCCCTAGGCCAGCCTGCCCTGCCCCGTTCCTAGAATCACGACCCCTGTGTCAAGAGCAGCACTGGGGTGGAATTTCAGTAGGCTCCTGACCCTACTTGGGGACCCCGCACAGCCTCCTGGTCTGTGCTGGGTACAGCCAGCCTGAACCTTGGGAGGAGGAATTCCTTGCAAGAACGAGCCATCTGACAGTGTCTCCCTTGCTTGTACTGTTCCGCCCCTACTGACGTGTCAGGGGTAGGAAGGCCACCTGGCCCCCCTTCCCCGGCTCCCTGCAGCCCCAGGCCGGGCTGGGGCTGAGATCCACCCCAAGGCGGTCTCCCCAGCTCCGGTGGCGCGGAGTCCGGGCCTGCTCAGATAGGCCGGCCCCTCCACTCCGCCTCCACACTGGGGGGCGGGGCCCCGTTTATTTGGGGCTTGATGAATCAATCATGTGGAACAAAATCAAAAGCTCTGCTGAAGTTCCCACAGATGACATCTGTCAGGTCCCCCTAATCCATGAGGCGGGGGGCAGGGATTAGCGGGGCAGCGACAACTCAGCACCTCCTTTTTCTGCCTCGCTAGCAGGTGCGAAGAATGAATTTCCACCCTCATTTTCCTGTTGGAAGGGTCAGGTTTGGAGGTCACATGCCCAGCATAATCCTTTTCTCTTTAAAAATGCGCAGGGACTGTGGCCGCTAATACTTAGTGCCCCTAGCGGCGTAATGGCACGTTCCCGTTTCTTTACGAAATGTGGCCCCCGCAATGTGTGGGTGGAGGCACAGATGCTAAGTGGCACCGCCCCGGCATAGCGTCCTCTAATTGAAAGGCGGCACCGATCTGGGGACACAGTCTCTGGTGGTCTGTGATTAATCCAGCTTAATTCAATGGCGCCGTCTGTTTGTCTGCTTGGGCGGATAAAGGCCGTGCGTTGGGAGGACCCGCTGCATCTTCGAGTAGGGCCTCCGCCAGCCGGGTCGCTCGCCTCCAGCTGTGCTTGTGGGACGCCGAGCACCCCCTATGCATGGACATGGGGATGCCTGACCCCAGGCTGTGGCCTGTCTCCCATGGCCTCGACTTTGAGAGGGACTGTGGCACAGGGCAGACCCCGTGCTTCCTCAGTTGTCCCACCCAGCCCTGGCCCTGCCCAGGCCCTCGGTCATCACCGCCGGGTCATCTGTGAGATGACTTGGCCCACGGACCAGTTGGGGACTGTCTGCCTGGCTGACCTGCTGTTGAACTGACTGAGAACAGCTCCCTCCTCCTGGCGACCCGCAGGACGAGGGGATCCGGGTCAGTGATTCCCAAACCTTCTCAGGTCAGGACAGCTTCAAAACCTCTCCACCCATGATGCAGACGCTGTGATTGGCGGTGGGGAGGGGCGTGAGGGAGGAGCAGGTCCCCACCTCCCCCTACCTTTCGCAGCAACTTGGAGAGGACCCTTGGCCTGGAACGTGGTGCCCAAGCAGAATAAAGGGATGCCCCGTGGGGTCTTCCCTTTCCTAAGGCTTCCCAAGGCCCCCTGGGCCTCTTGTGAGAAGGTCCAGCTCTCGTTGTTGATCATTGATTCATAACACAGTACGTTTTGTCTGAAATACGACGTGAGACGACAGACCACGACACCAGGCAGATTACGATCGAGGGTAAATAGAGAAATTGAAGCGGAAGCGAAGGAAGACGAGCACTGGGGTTCTGGGCACGTGCAGAGGCGAGTCCAAACTGGGCTCAGGAGTCCCGAAGCCAGAGGGCCCTGGGGTCAAGCCCATTTGGGAAACATGGCTCGGTCGCTGCCAGCCTGCGGACCTGCCACGCACACCTGAGCGAGAAGGTCGCCTGTCTGCTGTGGCCGAGGCTCGCTGTCCACCTCTCACGTGCACGCACCCACTCGCACACGTGCACATGCACGCGGGAGGTGCTCGTTTTCTCTGCTATTTCAGCAGCGAGACGAGCTGAACACCCTGTTTCCAGACCTGCTTTCTTCACTCACTAACGCATCTCAGGCATTTTCCCGAGCCATTCAAGAACCTCTCCCGGACGCGCCCGTAACAGTTGCATCAGTATCCCGTTTCGGGGTTACAGCATAATTTACGTCCCCGAATCCCGTGATAATACGTTTAGGTTGACTCTCATTTTTCTACCTATAAATAACGCCGGATGAACAGCTTTAGAGCTAAATCTTTGCAGACATTTGCAATTATAGCCTCAGGATCTATCTTTGGTTGTGACATTTCTGAGTCAAAATGCATGTGGGTTTTAGGGTCCTGGGTACGTATTGTTGCAGTTGAACCTTGACAATAATTTAAGCCAATTCTTTTGTAGTGTATTTTGAAATAATTTTAGATTTAAAAAAAAGCAACTTGCAGCAATAGTGCCAGGAGCGTCCCCCAGAGTGGCCCTAGGGCGCACTGTCACCCGGGTCCCGTCACATGGTGCCCCCGAGGTCGTCCTCCGCGCACCCACAGCCCAACCAATGAAGCCGGGAAATGTGTCGCTTTGCCGAGGTGATGTGTCGCAATGAAGCCGAGGTGATGTGTCGCTTTGCTTTGACCCTCAGCCTCCTCTCAAGTTGTGCCAGGTGTTCCAATAGCATCTTTTAGAGCAAAACGCTTCAACTCAGGCCACGGAGTGCATGTAGCTGTCCTGTCTCTTTCGGTCTCCTTCGTTCTGGAACAATTTCATCATCTCTCCTTGACTTTCATGACCTTAATGCTCTTAAAGATGACACCCAAGTTATCCTGAGCCTCGGCCCTCAGTTTCGGCTTCTCTGATGCTTTCTTGTGCCTAGACTCGGACCATCCGTGTTTGGCAGGAACACCACGGCCAGGCAGCTCTGTCCTTCTGCATCCCATCAAGAGCCCAGGGGCCCCGTTTGGCCCCGTTTCTGGTGATGCTGGCATTCATTGCTCCATTAAGGTGGTGTCGGCTAGGATTCTCTACTGCGAAGCTACTTTTACCCCTTTGTAATTAATAAATATTCTTGAGGAGACAAGTAAATACCTTATTCTTTTCAGACGTTTACCCGTGAATTTTAGCGTCTGTGTAGCATCTGAGTCACTCTGCAACTTTCCTGTGCCCCTCTGTGCCGATTCATCTCCCGGCACGGACCTCTGGAATCTACTGATCTCACTGTTGTCCCTAGAGGTTTGCCTTTTCCAGAATATCATATAAACAGAATCAGCTTTGGCTGGTGTGGCTCAGTGGATTGAGCACCAGCCGGCGAACTAAGGGGTCACCGGTTCAATTCCCAGTCAGGGCACAGGCCTGGGTTGCAGGCAGGTCCCCAGTGGGGGGCACACGAGAGGCAACCACACATTGATGTTTCTCTTCCTCTCTTTCTAACCTCCCTTCCCCTCTCTCTAAAAATAAACAAATAAAATTAAAAACAAAAATGAAAACAAAACCCTTTAAAAAAGAACAGAATCATTCCCTACATTGTCTTTCGGGTCAGCCTTCCTTCTCTCAGCACAATGCCTTTGAGGTTCAGGCACGGTTTTGAACACACCAACAGCTCACCCCTTTGCACCGCTGAGTGGCAGTCCATCGTGTGGCTGCACCACGGTTTGTACCCTGGTCGAGAGACACTTAGGGTATTTCCCGCTTTTGACGATTATGAATGAAGCTGTGATCGGCAGTGTGTAGGGGCGTCTGTTTCTGTGGACACACGTTGTCATTTCTCCCAGGTGACAGTTGAGCGGTGGGGTTCTTCAGTCCCATGCTAAGTCTATGTTTAACTTCCTTAAAAATTGCACTTGGGATCTTTTATTCTTGGCTGCATCTTAGTTTTCTTACCTGGATTAGGTCTTCATGGGGCTTTTACTTCCCCTTGCTGTCCCTTCACGTGCGTCCCCTGACAGTGAGTAAAAATGTCCCTTCCCACAGTTGTCAACCCCGTCACTCACCAGGCTCGCCTCCACAGCGCACGTTGTCAAGGGCGCCAGGGACCCTTAGTGGGTCGGGGGAGGGAGGGACCTCCCCCCTGTATTGGAAATGCTTCAGTGTCCTGAGATTATCGGTCAAGGCTGGGAACTCCTAGCTATTTGTACCATTAAAAACTGTAGAAAACGAATTAAAAAGAAAAAGAAAAACCAACCCCAAGGTGACAGGACCACATGGAAGCCAGCGGGTGGGGGGGACGGTGCCTGTGCTCTGTGCTTCACCTTTTGTGGGGAGGGGCAGTGCCCACTCCCGGACCATGAGCTTGGCAACAGACGCCTAAGCACACTGTCTAACGCCGTAACAATAGCCCTGGGAATAACCCAAACCAGAAACTCTCACCGGGCGGCTACAGGATGTGGGCCGGGAGGAGGAGGGATCGAGAAGAGATTTTCACTCCTCCTTTAACAGCTTTCTGGACGGTGTAAATCACTGCTTACCGAGTTGATGTGTTACTTCATAAGCATAATTTGTGAGATGAGTTTAATTACGGGATAGACTGTCAGTGCACCGTGTGTGGTGCGTGGTAGGAGGCGTGTCGGCAGCCGGAGTGGGAGCGATGTCTGTGGGAAGAAGTCCCGCCGGCCGCCTGGGCGGGGATGGATTCTGGGAGCCAGACAGATGAGCCGCGTTAGAGAGGAGGGAAGTGTCCTCCGAGGGGGAGGGTGGGGAGCGGGGGTGGGAGTCACCACCTTTTGCACGGGAGGGTCTCTGGGTACCCCGATGTGTGCTCTCTTGTCACCTGCTGAAGGAATGGGGCGCAGATCAGTGATTCAGGAGAGGCTGGTGTGGGCGGTGGGGTTGCTGTCATGAGGACAGTGAGGGACGGGTGACAGCCATGGGCCGGAGCACCAACGCTGACCAGGTGACTGAATCCTGGGATGCCCAGGTCCCCAGTCTGCTCATCTCAGAGGCTGAGGTTGACGACAGAGAGACATGGGGCCGCTAACCCCTGTGCTGCCCAGACTGCAGCCCCCGGGGGCCCCAAAGACCAGAGGTAAACGCAACTGTGACTTTCTTTAAAAAAGGACTCAGAGGAAGAATTGGGAAGTCAGGCCCGATGCCCCGTAAAGATGTCCCCCACCTCTGGTCCTGAAATTAGGAGGTGCAGTCACTGTGGGGCCCCCCCGCCCCAGCGCCCCGGCCTCTCTGCTCTCTGCCCCCCATGCCCTCGTTGATGTGACCCTGATTTCCTGGCAGGTGAGCAGGGACTTGCAAGGTCCCAATTCTGAACGCCTCCTAAACTGGACACACTAAGTGCCACGGTCACCTCGCCCCAGACTTGGCCCTGGTGGCTCTCGCGGGAACTCATTCAACAGGCGTCACAGTGCAAATAGCGAAGCTCGTCCTTGCCGGGCAGGTGCCTACACGGAGCTGTCTCTCAGTGTGGGGACGAGGGACTCAGGGTTTAATCCCCACGAGGAGACTGCGTTTCTTCACCGCCAGGGCGACCTCTTCCTGGCTTTACGTGTCTTACATTCCTGCAGGAAGTAGGATTCGTGAAGGCTTGGGGAATAATAATGAAAATGGCATAGCTATCTGGATGTTTTTAAAGAAAATTCAGCCAAACGCTTTGCGTCCTCCCAGGCATGGCCGTGTGCATGCACATGGGACAGGGACCAGGCGCCCCAGGTCTTGGACACATTTTTCAGATAAACACCTTACTTTCATGGGAAAGAGGTGATATAAAATGATTAGCTACGTTTTTGGAAAACAGCACAGGAGTGCCATTTGCTGGGAAATTGTCACAGGGTCAGCTGCTCTTGATGCCCCCAAAATCCTAAAATGCCGTCGCGTTCTAAGTCTGCTTTTGCGAATCGTGACCCTTAAGGGGAAAGCCATCTGTGTCTACCATCTGAAGGGTTTCTGAGTTTTCGTTATTTTACTAGTGTTTTTGGTCTCATTTTCTTTTCCTGTCAGTCCTCTCGGAAGCATGAAGTCTCGCCACCTGCTGTGTGAGGTGACAGCCAGGCAGGCTGCACAGCTCACCAGATGCACAGCAGCCCCAGAGCGCCTCCCGGGACCAGGACATGGGGGCGCGCCACGTCCCTCTTTAGAAGACATGTCCTTAGCTACGGGACATTGGCGTTCGTCCTGAAATCCCAGATGTGGGCGTGCCTACCTGTGCTGTTGTGGTTGGCGAGTAACACGCTGGGCTCCTTACAGGCCGTGTGGCTTGCAGGGCACATACAGCCCTGACCTCCTCAGAGGCACAATGACAGCAGACAGCACCTTGACACGGTGGCATGGCTCAGGGCAAGTTTTTTCCCCTAACCACGTAAGCCTCCCATTCTCCTTCTCTGACCTCCAGCAACAGAGTCCGGGCACGCAGCTGCCGTGGGGACCTGCAGGGTCATTCCCGCGTCCTGGACGTCAGACGCACAGGTGCACGTTGGCCCTTGTCCTGCGCCAGTCAGGGGCGTGGCCTTGCGTGGCTGCCATGGAGCGTGAACTGCAGGGAGGGTCTGAGGCCGAGGTGTGCGTGCGCATCCGATGGTGGCAGAGACGGTGGGGGTGCGGGAAGACGGTCGGCCTTGCTCAGATCAGCCCCCCTCTCCACGCGATGTCCCAGAGGGTTCTCGGCCTTGTGCAGGCGTGCCTCCGGGTGCTTCCAGCACGTGCCCTCGCAGCCAGCCCGTCGGCTCTGCTTTTTTTCTATGCTTCCCCCGTTCCCTCTGTGACGAGGCTCGGAAAGCTACAGGAAAAGGCCTGTCCCCACCTCCAGGGCTGTGTCGTAAGTGCCCCTTTTCCCACAGTCACCCTGAGCCAGTTCTGCTGTGCGTAGCTCTCTGTCACCGCCCCTCCCCCCACCTTTGTGCCGTTCTAGCCAGGAGAGCTCCCAAGGAGGGCAGGCCAACTCCCTCCCGGGCCTTCGGAGCCTCAGCGATGCCCCTTGTGACAAACACGGGGCAAAGGCAGCTTGCAAGGTCACGGACCAAGATGCCAGCAGAGGTGCTTGCTCTCTGGGTGCTGGGGTGATACCTTTCTCTCTCTCTCTCTCCTTCTCTGCCCAAACTTTCAAATACTTCTAAAATGTTCAGTGTCTCTGGCTTTTGCTCTTTTTATTTGTAAAAGCCGAGAAGACCACCCAGGCTCTCTGGGCAGCTCAGTAGAGAAGTCCCTGGGCTGGGATGAGCACCCCGCACGGTCGTGGGGTCTAGAAGCTCGGTCCCTGTGGGGACCCCTCTCTGTGTGTGCAGCTTCCCCCAGCAGCGTGCAAAGCCTCCTGTTGGGGAGAGCGTGGGCACGGGCCCCCCTGTCCCTGCTGGCACGCCGCTGAAGCCCTATGCTCAGAAAGCCAGGTGGGACAGACCCCCTTTCTAAAGGTTTTTCACTGAGCGGGGGTTGGGGGCACCCTCAGGGGCTTGGGAAGCAGCTGCGGAGATAACACCAACGCCTCCAACGTTCCCTTGTGGGCCTTTCATGCCAACAACTGACCTCCAGTCAGTTGAGTGTCCAGGTTAAAGCACCACGGAGCCGTGATGATGGCCCAGCTGGGGCTGGCCTCTTTCTGGTTTGGGGAGTGTGCCTTGGTCAGTGCACATTGTCCCATGAAGGACACCGTCGCTGATTTTGTGAACGTACCCTAAGATACCAGTGCCCGCCTCTGCCCGGCCACTGTGTAAACTTCCCAAGGAGCCTTTATTCTTGATGACCGATGTCATTCGATCTCACCCAGCTGCGCTTTTTGTTCTTAATTTCTCCTGTTTACAGTGAGTTTAATCTCTGTCATGCTTAGGGGTTAGTGGGACAGACCCCATCGTGCCTGGGTCTGGCCGTGGGACCACATCAGTTAGAACCGTGACAGGGGGCTTAAATGTGTCTACCTCTTGAAAGAATAGACGGTCTTCAAAGCTTTCCATCTTTCCCCATAAACAGCCTTTCTAGGGCCTCAGAGGCTGGAGTGAAGAGGACCACCCGGGGACAGGGTACTCCGTGTTTTGAAATGGGAAATTAGTCCATTTCTCTAGTCTGTGCGGGTCTGCGAAAAGATTCAGACCCGTTTTATAAAAGTTTTGCGCTTCAAAAAGCAAGAGAAATTCGATCCGCATGGTCTGCGCGCTAGACTCAGACGCCCAGGCACCCGAGTGCTCTGTCATGGCTGTGCACGTCTGGGTCGGTGAGCGAGCGGGGCCGTCCGAGCGGGGCCGTCCACTCATGCTGTCCAGGACGCCCGGGCTGAGGTGCGAGGCAGCTGCCCCGGGCACCTGGCCGCTGTGTCCCGGCGGCCGATTGTCCTTTCCCCCCGGAAACTGGAGTCAATGTTCCCGTCCTCACTGAAGGCCACGCCCGGGAGCCCGGCAGAGCGGCGCCGGGGAAGGAGGAGCTATAGGCAGAGCCTGTCACCCCGGGATGAGGGACTCCTCGTGCAAAGCTGATGGCCCAGTGGTGGCTCGATTTAACTCAGCCCACCAAGGCTTTTTTTAAAAATTGTGATAAAATATGCAGAATGTAAGTTTACAATTTTAATCATTTTAAAGTGTTTGGGTCCACGGTATGAAGTAGTTTTACGATGTTGTGCAACCATCCCCACCGTCCGTCTCCAGAACGTCTCCGTCCTCCCAAACTGAGACCCGGTCCCCCTCAAACATGAAGTCCCTGTCCCCTCTCCGCCTGGCCCCCACCCTTCCACTTTCTGTCTCTGTAAATGGGACTCTTCCAGATTCTGCGTTTACATGAAGTTGCGCGGTGCGTGTTCCGTCGTGTCTGGCTTATCTCATTCAGCACAACGTCCCCCGTGTCACAGCCTGTGTCAGAATGTCCTTCCTCTCCAAGGCTGAGCACCGTTCCACTGTGTGCCCGGACTCCCCTTGGCTGTCCATCTGTCCCATCGAGGGACACGGGTCGCGCTCACCTTCTGACCACTGGGGATGGTGCTGCCCCGAGCCCGGGCATGGGAATGCCTGCCCGAGGCCCCACTTTCACTTCTTTTGTGAGCACCTAGTGGGGGACTGGCTGGGCCACATGCCAGTTCTATGCTGCAGGTTTTGTGGAGCTGCCATATTGGCCGCTTGATTTTATATTCCCGTCAGTGGTGCTGGGATTTCCGGCTTCTGCACATCTTTGCCAATGCTCGGTAGTGTCTGTTTTGTTGTTGTTGTTGTTGTTGTTATTGTTTGTTTGTTTTTAAACTTACATCCTAAGGGGTATGAAGCGGCCTTTCATGGTAGTTCTGATTTGCATTTCCCTAATGATTAGTGATTTCGAGCATCTCTTTACGAGCTCATTGCCTGCTATTTGTCACTGGGGGCGGGGGGAGAGCTGTCCATTCAGGTCTTTTGCATGTTTTTTAATTCAGTTGCTTCGCTGTGGATGTGGTTGTGGTTGTGGTTGTGGTTGTTGGATGGCGGGAGCTCTTCGCGTCACCTGAGTATCAATCCCCGGCCAGACGTGTGCCTGCAAACACCTCCCCATCCGTGGGCTGCCCGTTCACTCTGCTAGCTGCGCCTTTGACGACTCTTACTCGTTGCCAGTCTCTGAGGAGCACAGGCAGTCATGGGACATTGTGTGAGGACAGAGGGACCCGGGTCCCGGGCCGCACTGAGGCTGAGAGGCAGAGACGTTGTATGTGGCACCAGGCCCCTTGGGACAGCAGCAGGGAGCCCGGTGGGGCAGATCAGCCGGGGACTGGTCTTGGTCACTGAGGTCGTGGGCTGCGGCCCTCACTGGCTGGAGGCAGGGACTCACTCCTCGCAGTGGCGGCGTCTGCCACCGGTGCCTCTCTCAGCTCTGTCCGGTGGATGAACCCATGGCGCACAGTGTCACATGACGAAGTGACCATGGCACTTGAAGTCTATGGGCCCTGGAGGTCTGTGACCTTGTTCCTCTGCCCGCACTAGCCATTAACCCCAGGGCTCCCTGTTGCCACTTGCCCTCTGAGGCGACTTAATCCCCACGCAGAAATTGGAAGCCCTACAGGTCACGGGTTACACATGAAAGCCCGACTCTCTGGGGGAAGCCTGAGTCATGGCACTAAGTAATGTCTTCCAGACTTCTCTGCCTTTCCTCTCGACCCCCGTGCTCGGGGTTAACTACTGGCTTAGCCCGTGCAAGCCCCCGGCCCTCGGCCATCCATGATGGCTGTTCCGAAGCTGCGCTTTGGAGTCGCCTCTGTTGTCCCTGAGACACCGGCTGTTCACTGCTCAGCCCGGCTCTGAGATACGGAGCCTCCTCCCCACCCTTCCCGCCCGCTGACTCCTGCTCCGAGCCGACACCTGGCTCTCCTCCCTTGCCGCCCCTGGGGGCGGGTCTCCTGACATTATGAAAGTGCTCGAGCTTCCAGATTTGCATGTGAACACAGGAGACTGTCCCCTCAGCTCTGCCCCGTGGGAGGGAGGGGTGGATTTTGCCCCCATGTCTGTCCGGCCTGCATAGGGTCTTTCTCATGTGGGGGCAGGAGCAAGGCGCGTGGCCAGGAACAGGCAGTGGCCGCAGGGTGGGTAAGGCGGTGGCCCAAGGCCCCCGAGTGCTCCGGGCCTGGAGGCGACCCCGCCTGCCTGTAGAGCCAGATGACCGGGGCCAGGCTGCCGACCCACAGGAAGGGTGGGAGCCCACTCCTTTCCTGGAGCGTTTCTTCATAACGGAAGCGAAGACGAGGCCCAGCTCTACAGCCCGGGCTCCTGTCTCTGCCATGGCGACATCGTCCCTCCCGGGGGGTTCCCTGCCAAACCTCGCGCCCCTGAGGCCATATTCTGTGGCTGCTCCCTGCCCGGCGCGGCGGGGGGTTTATATTTTTTTGCCCCAGGGGAGCAGATGCTGTCAGCGCGGTGCAGGGAAGAGGTGGGGAAGCAGGTCGCCAGAGAGGAGGGGCCTTGACCTGGGCTCAGAGGACGCGATGTGCGTGGGCAGGGCACTGGGCTTTACCCAGAACGTGCTTGGGGGCAGGAGGGCAGACAGGCACAGCAGCGGGGCCCCGGCCTGGGCGCTTGGCTAAAAGCCTGCGACTTCATGACTTGACGGTGCCCTATCCGTCGGACAGGGGCGTCACTCATCCCGGTACTGACACCAACGGTGGTGGCGAAGCGCAGGATGAGCCCCGAGGTGGGCGGGGGGACAGGGCAGGAGGGAGGAGTGCCATGGGAGTAGAAGCCTGGGCGGAGGGGAAGTTGAGGCAGCGGTAGGTGGACCCCAGGCAGGTGGGCTCTGCCCTCCGGGGGGCTTAGTCCTCAAAGACATAGACACAGACACAGACAGGGAAACCCCAGAATCTTCAGGATGGAGTGTCCCCCAAGTGACATTTGGGGGCCAGTCACATCTAAGACAGGTTAACGATGACCATCGGGTGCCTGCACTGAGCTGACTGGGGAATTGTTGGGTGGTAGAGCACGGCACCTTTCCTTTGGGTGGCTTCCTGACTTGCTCTCCGAGGCCCTGCGGTAGGGGTGAGGTTACACAGTTAGTGTCACTGTCCCCACGTACTGGCTCATTTTCTGGAAACCTGGACCAAGGACCAATAGGAGCTGAAGAGGCCTAGCAGCAGAGATGCCCTTAGTTTGGAAGGTAACGAACCCTGTGCTCCTGGCACAGTGACCCCCAGGTGTGGCCCAGGCATGCCGAAGGGGGCGGGTGTGACAGGCCCTGCAGGGTGAGTCTCCGCCGGGGCAAGTCCGCGCGAACAGGAAGAATGCGGAAAACAAGGCTGCACCTGGCTGGGGGTGGGCTCCTGCCGGTGCGGCCAGCGCCCGCCCGGGCTGGCGTCTGGCAGCGGGCATGTGGGCCTGCGAAGGGAGGCAGGCCCTCTGCTCCCAGACGAAGACAGGGCAGAGTCCTTTTCCTGGGCGCGGAGGAGCTGGCTGTAACGTGACAAGATTCGTGTGAAGAGGCTGTTCTCCTGGAGGAAGCCTGGCACACCGGCGGCCCCGACCACGGCCCTCCAGAGAGCGCCTCGGAGACCCCGATGCCTACTGGGGCTGCTGTGCTGGCTTTGAAATGAGGCTGCCCACACGGGCTGGGTTCTGTTTCTTTCCCCCGGTCTTCTCGCCTGGAACTGTCGTCATACGGTACAACGACAGAAGAGTTCCAGGAGGGGGCGGGTAGGCACTCGGGCACCACGTTCCCCCTGAAGGCGGACAGGCTCCCGGGGACGCGCTGTGGCCGTGTTCTTCTTCCAAGACTTCGGCTTCCTCCTCTGGGCCACCGTCGTCCATCGCCTCCCCGCAGATCTGCTCGTTAGCTCAGAGGCGGATTAAGGTCGGTTGAGGCCCCGGGTGCAGAGGAAAATATTGTGCCACTTAAAAAAAAGAGAGAGGGAAAATAAAAATACATGCCTTCAGAAGTCGGGGCCCAGGGCACGCGTCCAGTGCGCCCACAGTTAAATCCGCCTCTGCGTTAGCTCATTCCCTGAACAAACTTCTCCTTGTCACGCCAGCCTAGGGCCACACATGCTCTGCGGCCACTCAGGAAGGGGCAGCCTGCCTGCGGGTGGGCACACCCAGACCCTTGACTGCGCTGCCCCCCTCCATCTGTCTCCACGTGGGGCCCCCGCCGGACCACTGGGCTGTCCTGGTAGAGTGGAGACCATCCTTCTTGAAACAGCTGTGGCGATGACACTGTCCCCAATTTAGACTTCCCCTTTCTTGTGGACATCAAATCCGTGTCTGCGCTTCATGAATCTGGAGTTTGGTGGCGATGGAGGGAGAAAACAGTTGGTTCTAAGTCATGTTTTTGCAACTTACGATGTTATAGATCTATGTTCTGTCGTATCAACAAGTATATTTTTCTTATTATAGATGTTTATTGAAGCTATTTGGGAAATGCAGAAAAGGGTAAAGAAGAAAATTAAAATCACTTGTGAAATCCCAGTTAATGACTGTTTACATTTCGATGTACTTTCTCCATGTCTTTATTCTTCATGTGATGGTTTAGAGCAGAGTTTGTAGAAGGTGAAAGGGCGTAGCAATAGTCTGGGAATCTGGCAAAAATTCAGGTTCCGACTCGGAAGGTTTGAATCCCTCGCCTGAGCTTCAAGCCATACTGATGCCGCCGGTCCGCAAGCCACCCCCTGAGTATGGAAGGTTGGGGCCCAGGCTGGGAGTCAAACGCTGCTGTCATCGTGCAGAACTACTAGGGGGCAGACTGGGTGGCCTCTCCGTGCCTCAGTTTCCTCATCTATAAAGTGGGGACAGTGCCTGCAATGGAGAGATTTGGTCAAGAATAAATGAAGTAGGACTTCCAGTTAAGACGGAGGCAAATATACTTCGCCTCCTCGCACAACTACAGCGAACATTGCAACTAGACTATAAAACTAATATCACCCAGACTCATCAGAAGACTGAGCTGTATGGAAGTCCAAAAACTAAGGATTTAAAGAAGCCACATTCACCCAGACGGGTAGGAGGGGCAGAGATGCGGAGATGTGCAGAGAGACACGGAGAGGTACGGAGACACAGAACGGGTGGTCCCACATCCACGTGTGGTGGATAAGGGATACCTCAGGAGTGAGGGATTCCAGTCCAGGGTTCCAGAGCCAGGAAGATAAGTCCTCATAACTTCTGGCTGTAAAAACCAGTGGAGGTTGGAGCGGCAGAAGAAACTGAGAGATTCTCAGGAGACTCCTCTTAAAGGGCCTGCAATGGACTTGGGACTTGCGCAGACTCACCCGCTCTGGGACTCAGCACCATGGCAACAGCTAGAAGGGCACCAGTGGCACACGGGGAGAAAGCAAAGTGACTGGCGACAGAGCAAGTGCCGGGAGACAGGTTCATCTCAGGCAAAACTCCCAAGGCCAGGCACGGGCATTGTCCCCTCTCCGAGCCCTCTCCCCACACGGAGCCACAGAGCCACACAGGTTGCCCTGCCCTGGTGATTATCTAAGTCTCCACCCCCCACAATTTACAGGTGCCTTTTCTGTCATAGGCCATGCTACTAAGACAGGGAGTCAAAGCAGCTCTACCTAATACACAGAAACACACAGGGAGACCACCGAAGTGAGGAGACAAAGAAATACGGCGCAAATGAAAGAACAGAACAAAACTCCAGAAAAAGAACTAAAGGAAATGGAGATAAGCCGCCAATCAGGTGCAGAGTTCAAAACACTGGTGATCAGGGTGCTCAAATAACTCACTGGGTACTGCAGCAACATAAAAGTGACTCAGGCAGAAATGAAAGTTGCATTAAGTGAAATAAGGAAAAATCTACAGGGAACCAACAGTAGAGTGGATGAAGCCAAGAATCAAATCAATGATTTGGAACATAAGGAAGAAAAAAGCATTTAATCTGAACAGCAGGAAGAAAAAGAATTTTAAAAAATGAGGAAAAAATAATGAGCCTCTGGGACAACTTCACCAACATCCAAATGCTAGGGCTGCCAGAAGGAGAAGAGGAAGAGCAAGAAATTGGAAACTGATTTGAAAAAGTAACAAAAGAAAACTTCCCTAACTTAGTGAAGGAAATAGACACGCAAGTCCAGGAAGCACAGAGAGGCCCAAAGAAGTTGGACCCAAAAAGGACCACACCAAGACACATCATAATTAAAATGCCAAAGGTTAAAGCTAAAGAGAGAATCTTAAAGACAGCAAGAGAAAAGCAGAGAGTTACCTACAGGGGAGTTCCCATAAGACTGTCAGCTGATTTCTCCGAAGAAACTTTGCAGGCTAGAAGGGACTGGCAACTAGTATCCAAAGTGATGAAAAGCAAGGACCTACGTCCTGGATGACTCTGTCCAGCAAAGCCATCACTGAGAATCAAAGGTCAGATAAAGTGCTTCCCAGACAAGGGAAAACTAAAGGAGTTCATCATCAGCGAGCCATTATTACATGAAATGTTAAAGGGACTTATCTAAGAAAAAAAGATCAAAACTATGAACACTAAAATGGCAATAAATGCACAACTATCAACAATTTAACCTAAAAAGCAAACTAAATAAATAAGCAGAACAGGAACAAAATCATGAGAATGGAGGTCATTTGGAGGGTCATTAGCTGGGGGAAGGGAGACAACGGGAAAAATGTGCAGAATTAAGAAGTACAAATTGGTAGGTACAGAACAGACAGGAGGATGTTAACGGTATAGAAAATGGAGAAGCCAAAGAACTCATACACACAACCCTTGGACATGAACTAAGGGGGTATTGCTGGAGGGAATGGGAGTACCAGGTGGAGGGGGGCAGAGGGGAAAAACTGGGACAACCATAATAGCATAATCAATAAAATTCATTTTAAAAAAGAATAAATGAGATAGGGCGTGCCGGGATGCATCTGCGGCCTGGCACATAGCCAGTGCTCAATATCTTGTAATTAAGTTAAAAATAAACGAATTATTTCCCAGAACACTGTGGTTGGTGTATACAGCTTGACATCATAGGCTGGGCATGTTTCCATATTAAAAACTGTCTGAAAACATAATATTATTAGTGGGTTTTTAATGGCTTTAACTGTGTTGATGAACCATAATTTATCTGAACATTTAAAGTGTGGAAATAATTGTTTATGTGTGTATTTCTTATAATCCAACAAAATCCTGTTAACAAAGCAGATATTTTTATGGGAGAGGAGCATTCCGGATTGAAAAAAAAAATGTGCTGTGTTCTCTTCTGGAAATCAAGGGTCACAGAGCATTGTGCCGGCACAGCTGTAGCAACTCGTAGACCTCAGGCAAGGGTTTTTGTTTTTTTTTAAGTTCTGAGGGTTTCTCTCTTGCTAGGGGCTCTTGACAACAGTTGTAGAAACATAGCTATACGATAAAAAAAAAAAAAACAAAAACAAAAAACTCACAAACTCTATAGATCTCACCACAGACAGTAAAATTAGGGATTTTCAGACAAAGAGGTCATTTCATGTTTTTTCTGCTAGTGATAAAGAAAATAACTCTTGAGAGAGAAAAAAACAAAACACTGGAGTGAACTTGGAAAGAATCTTGACATTTTGAGAAAGCATTTCAAAGAGTTTTGGATCTTTTTATACTTGGAGATTTTTGCCCTTGACTTCATAGCCCACTTGCAAAGGCGTTTCATGAAATTTATATTAACCTTGAGAGCGATGTTTATTTGGAACCCTCCAGGGGGTTTATGAAGGTCCCTTCTCACCCGGCTCGGGGAAGCTGGTGTGAACACGGCCGGGCGCCCACGCCGTCCCGACCTGCCGAGTGACCGCTGAGATGAGCTGCCCCGCAGACCCTCACCTACGACAGAGCCCTTTTCCCGAGACTGGGGCTGTCTCTGTTCACAGCCGCTTTGCCTATCGCTGAGGATGAACATGGGTGGTTTTGAATCTTTAACTAGGATTTTGCAATTCCATGAGTTCTGTGGACGGTGTAAGGGGTGGGGGGCGGGGCAGGGATGGCTCGTGGCCTCCGTTTGTTTTCGCTCAGAAGGGCGGACACAGCTGTAGCTGGGGCCCTTGCAAATCTTCCTGCTGAGATTTCTGCAGATGTGACCTAATCATCACAAAAGGACTGATTAAATGGGGAGGAGCTGTTGGTCCCACAAATCCCCTTATTGTCTCGACACACAGGTGCGCAAACCCTGCCTGAACACCACCCACTCCTGCTGTTGGCTGTTCACTCTGCGTGTGTCTGTCCATCACCCGCCATCCACAGGCCTGATGGCAAACACACCCCTTCCCGGTAAACCCTAAATCTGCCCCAGCACTTGGGTAACCTCTGTGGGACCGGTCGGGAACTGAGCCACTCCTCAGAGGGACCAGGGGGCAACTCTGAGTCACACTTGCTTCTATTGATGCCAGATTCGTGTAAGGACTGCGGGTACCTTCGATGACTTCTCTCTTGCTGACATTCAGGAGCAGTTTGGGCCTGCCGCTCAGGTGAGCCTCAGAAAGTCATCGCTTTTCAGCCCGTTCATTCTATTAAACCTATGACATACTCATCCGCCCGACGCTACTCATTTTTTATCAGTAATCATGTTTATCCCAGGAAGCGTTGCCAGGACAAATATTATTTCATTGATTCTAACATCTGTTCACATGAAATATGATATTCAAACTCACGCAGTCCTGTTCTGACAGCTAACGCGCCCCAGGGACAGTCACATCCATGTCTGTACCCGGCGCCAGTTATTTTTGCCTTTGTGGAGTGTGTGCACTTCTCGGCTATTTTCTGAAGCAACGCCTGCGTGCTCTGGCAGGTTACTGTCACGACACCCAGACAGAGTGGCGGAGGGTGCTCCCCGCTCTCCCTCTCCGCTCCTGTCCTCGAAGGACCCGCCGGCACCAGGGCTCCTGAGCACTTCTGCCCCCAGCGGTCATTGGCAGCTTGCCAGGATTGCAGAACTTTGATGTCCCTTCTGTTTGAGAAGCAAAGCACGTTTCTTTGGTGGAGGTGACAACCGACAAGCCACAGTCATGCTCTGCTGCCTGTGAGGGATACGTAGGCCACACACCCAGGGGCCTCAACTCAGGTGCGGGTCAGTCCTCGGGCTGCAGCTCCGGACGCCCGGGCCCTTCCCCTGGGAGGGCCCCTTGGAGGCCAGAAAAGGGCGGCCTGCATGCCTGAGAGCGTCTCCCAACAAAAGGACCGTCAGTGGGTGACAACGGTCATGTCACACAGCCACCGTGTGTCCTGGGCTGGGAGAGTGATTTATAGGCATGTGACCCAGTCCTGTGACCTGGACGCGAACGGCCCCTTGTTCCATTGTGTGAGGGCTCCACTGGTCATCTGGTCACCGCCCCCCGTCGCAGTTCCGTGAGAAAGGACAGTGCCTGTCCGCTTGACAGGCTGAGGCCTCGCTGCAACGAGCCCCAGGTAGGGAGGAGCTGGGTTGTCAGTATGTGGGGACATTTTGCACCTGGGCCTGCTGGCTGTCCCGCCATCTCAGAAGGACCCACCCTCACGCAGCCCAAGGCTGGAATGTGTTCCTTCCGTGGAGTGGCCGTTCACTCGGCCTCACTGAGCGGGGCTGACAAGAAGACAGCCTCACTGAGGCTTGGATCAAGGGCGTCTTTGAAAATGACCAACGGGAAACAGGCCACGCCTGAAGAAACTGTCGACCTTTGCTTCCCTCCGTGGAAGATGCGGGTCTGTGTGCTTTCTGGGAACAGCTCTGTTGTCCAAACGGCCCCCAAGCTGCTGTCTCCTAAGATGGCCTTTCTGTGTTTACCCCAAGGTCTGTGTGCAGAGGGACCCTGGGGTGAACGGAGAACTGGGAAGGCCATACGCACTTTCACATTGAAAAATGTTGTCATTGTGCTAAAATACATACAACGTAAAATTTGTTGTCTTAATTATTTTTAAGTGCACAGATCAGTCGTGTTAAGCACATTCACGTTGTTGTGCAAACGTCACCACCATCAGCTCCAGGACTTTGCCAACACCCCACTCAGAACCTCTGCCCCGTGAAACACTCACTCCCTTTCCCCCCGTCCCCAACCCCCGGCCCTGGGACCACTGTCTGCTTTCTGTCTGTGCATCTGACTCCTCTCGGGACCTCACGTAGCTTCGGTCCTCCTGAGACTGGCTTATCTCCCTGAGAATAACACCTTCAGGGCTGAGCCGCGCGGGGCCGTGTGTCTCAGAGTCTCCTTCTTCTTCAAGCTGAAGGATGCCCCCTTGTGTGTGGACCCCGGTTTACTTGCCCATGGCTCTGTTCATGGATGCCGGAACGGCTTCACAATGGCCTCTCGGAGACCCTGCTTTCCACTCCTTGGGGTGTGCACCCAGAAATGGAGTTACCGGGTCACGCGGTCATTCCAGGCCTTTATTTGTTTGAAGAACTTCCTTACTGTCCGCCGCAGAGGCTGCACCGTCCTACGTCCCCGCCGGCGGTCCGCAGGGCTCCAGTTTCCCTACACCCTCGCCGACACTTGTCATCTGGGTTCCGAGAGCAGCGCTTCTCCCACGGCCTGTGATACGAGCATCCGTTCCCGTGCGGGTCGGAGACATGGCCGTCTTCCCTGGGGGAACGTCTACCAGCGCTTCGCCCGCATTTGGTCGGGCTGCTCGTTTTTTGGTGTCGAGTGGTAGGGGCCCTCGAGTTTGGTGGACAGCGGCCTCCCCCAGATGCCCACCTTGCATGTATTTCTCCCATTCTGCCATTGCCTTTTCACGTGTAGGCTACGCTGCACAGGACACGATCGATCAAGTGAAAAGGCAAAAAAATTAAAACTACATCAGAAGTTTTTGATTCTGACGTAGTCCCGCTTATCTCTTTTTTTTCTTTTGTGGCCTATCGAATGTTTTTGGAAGAAAAAAATTCCTTGGTTATAATAGGCATGGGCCAGACAGGAATGAGAAAGCCCCTCATGGTGACGGATTACCTGTGACCTCCAGAGGTTGCCACGGTAACTGAGAAATCACTCTTTGGTGTATTTGGTGGGGCTGGGGTGGGGGGGTGGCCTCCAGCTAACATTCCTGTCACACCACAAATTCCACCGGGCTCGGCCATCACCGGAGCCCTGAGCTCAGCCATGGAAACTTCAAGGAGCAAATGCCCCCTTGTTTCCAAACCACACACACCAGGTGCCCCGGGGAGCTGGGCCACACTCGTTACCTATCATTTCCATCCGTGTGCACACACACATGCATTCCGAGGTAGATTATCCTATAATCTGTCCTTCTTTTGATGTAAACAGGACCAGATACCCCTGTCCTTCATTGTCATTGCATTTTGGAAGGTTTATGTTCTACACTGTATATGTTATGTTTCTATCAAAATAGAAATTCTACCCAAGCTGGGGCTCTAATTCCGAGATCCATCTCAGTCAGCATCCCAGACAAACCTATTTCTCTGTTCCCACCGCAGGGAATGTCCTCCCAGGAACACTGAAAGCTCTTGCTTCTCTCTGAGGTGCCCTCCCTCGGTGCCCCCTCCCAACGTGCTTTCTCCCTCTATGGGCACATCCACACACCCGTGTTCAAATCCGAGGCTCTGTCTTGGGCACCTCTCATGCCGCGCCCAGAATTGGAAGTGGCTTCAGAGCCACAGACCCTCAGCTTGGTAGCCTTCCTGCCGTCCCAGGTCCCTCCCTTCCACGGGTTCCTCTGTGCGGAGGTGACACCGCCCACCCCTCGGGGCTTCACCCGTGTGTGTTCATCAGAGCCTAAAAGCTGCCATTTCTGGAAAGTCAATGCCATTTCTAGAAAATTCTTTGTGCCCCATCCCCCTTTCAGTCCCGTTGCTGAACCCGCTGGATGACGGAGGGCCTCGTTCCCAGGGGATGGCCTGCTTGTCTCTCTGCCCATCCCCCACCCTGCCCCCGCCCCTTGTACCATCACATTCACCACCAAGAGCTGACGACTCCCAGACCAGCTCTGCTTTTATCGTCGAACTTGACTACAGTGTCAAGGTTTTGTTTTTTTTAATCACTTCCCAAGAAAGAACCAAACCCTTCGCCTGGTGGTCCATGCCTCCTCCCCTGAAAGGCCAAGGTGAACGGACACTTCCTCCCTTGCAGGGTTGGTGAGAGAAAGAGCAGAGGTGTCGTGGAATGAATAAAAAGTCTGAATCAAAATGAGAAAGTCCGCCGGGCCTCCGTGGCGGCTCCCAGCCCCCGCCCCACGTCTAACTCTCCGCAGCCTGCTTCCTCTGTAAGACACAAAATGCCTCTCAGCTGACTCTGCACCTGGCACCCCAAGACGCCGGGGTTGCGGGCAAGCAGAAGCTAGGGCCCCAGCCCCAGCCGGGTCTCAGTCAATTTGTAGCCAAGGACGATGTGGCGGGAGCTTGCGGGGCGGGAGGCCAGGGTTCTCAAATTAACCAGCAAATTCAATTTAGCCCGAACCACATGGGCCAGCAACCCGGTCAAGGGTTTGCTCTGCCGTCCTCCTTTGAAATAGCGCGATCCGAACAGCACAACGAGGGGTGAGCCCCTGCAGGCAGACACATGGATTTTTTGCCCATTTAGGAGAGCGGGACGCCACGTGGCGCGCTCCTGGGCCCTCGGCTCAGCAAGGAAGGAGCGAGGCCGTGTTGTAACCGTTCCGCCAGACTTCCCCCTCTGCCCTTCCTGTTTGATCCACTTGCACATACACCTCCGAAACCTGAGCCGTAAGAAAGCCCCGCCGCCCTGGTGCGCAGCGAGAAACGCAGCCTTGATGGTTCTTGCGTTGTTAAAACGCATGGCGCGTACGGGCTGCTCAGGAACCCCAGGTAGAAGGAACTGTTCACGGGCAATGATGTCTCTCTCAGTTCCCACGCCTCTTACGCTCTGCTTTTCATTGTTTTCCAGGCACAGCGAAGCAGCCGGTTCCCGGAATCCAGGCGGCTTGGGGACCCGAGTACAAATCTGCTTCGCTTCCCGTGGGATGAATTCGCGCGGCCCTCCGAGGCCACTGGTCGGGAGTTGAAATCCCTGCCAGCAGGGACAACTCCCCCATGAAGCAGAAATGCTATGCACGTGCCCTTTGTAGCTGATGTCATTGACTTGGAAACTGATGTAATATAAAAAGCATTGGGAAGTTTCGCAGTGACCCATGCCTCCCACCACACAGTTGACGTCCACGAATGTTTGGCCTTGGATATCGTTGACAGATGGCTGGACCCTGTCGTTCGGAGCTGCACGCTCTCGGAGCCACGGTTTCCAGCGAGAAGCTTCCCCGGCGGGACCCAGATTTTCTAGATGACGCCTACCTCGGCCATCCATCCACACATTCACTTGACCAGCGTGTCCTGAACTCTGTTACCATGGACAAAGCACCAACAAATGGTGACTTTTCTGGAAGAAATGTGGTGATTAAGTCCACTGTCAAAACAAACACAATTGCTTGGCCAAAGTCATTAGCACGCCTTGCTCTGCAGTGATGCACCGCGTGTGTGGGGATCACAGAGCGTCTGGGCAAAACACCTCGCGCGCCCTGCATAGCGTGGGGACTTGGTCCCCGAGGGGGTGGGAACAGTCCGGCGCTCAGCCTGGGGACTGTTGTGCTGGTTCTTTATGAGACAAACTGACAGGTGCGAGGGGGCTGCTCTGAGTCAGCGGCTCTTGGCTGGTCCTCTGCGGTGAGGAGGGGACATGAAAAAGGGCACAGGGGCGACATTTTCATTGAACACTGTTTGCTTGTCAGGTTGGACTGACTGGAGTTACAGGTCCCGGGTGAAAGTAAAGGAGGAAAGAGTCAGGATCCGCAGGAGCTCCGAGGATGCAGAACGTCCAGGGGGCCAGACCTGAGCACTGGGTGACACACCCTCCCTACTGCTCCTGCGAGGTGTCCTGGAACAATCTGGAAGCCAGCTTAAGCAAGACACTACCGATGTCCCCGCTGCCTTGGCTGTGACCTCCTCCCGTGGTGCCGCCTGGACCGCCTGTTTTGATCCTCTGTGCGTAACGAGGCCTCGGGTGGCAGTGTACTGGGGTGCGGCAGCTCCCGCGGCCTCTGCACGTGCTGCCGACTCGAGGTCCGGGACCATCTGGATAAAACCGCCACTCAGTCCAGGCCTTTAACTTACCCACACCTACAAAGTCCCTTTTGCCACATAAAGTCACATATTCTTGGGTTTCAGGAATTAAACGGGGAACATTTTTGGAGTCCATTATTCTGCCTACTGCACTAAAAGAAGAGCAAAATGCACGAGTGTGGTGGTTTGTCCCCAGACTGACACTCCGCCCTTCGAGAGACGGAGCTTTAATTCCTTTCCCTTGGCTTGTGGGCTAGGCTTTCCTGATGGACAGAAGGTGGCGGCAGCAACGGCTTGCGTCTTCTTGGGGACCAGGTCTGCACTCTGAGACTAGGTCATCGAAGACCCTATGGCCTCGCCTTTACACTCTCTGTCATAGGTCACAGGCTCTGGGAGAAGCCAGCTGCCATGTTGTAAGGATGCTCAAGCCGTGCCGTGAAGAGGCCCATGTGTTAAGGAACTGAGACCTTCCGCCAACAACCGTGTGAGTGCGGCATCTTAAAATAGCTCCTTGGCCCCAGGTCAGCCCCCTGAGACGGTGACCCCAGCTGACAGCCGGGCTGTCACCTCGGGAGAGACTCTAGGCCAGAAGTACCCAGCTGACCCTCTTCCAAATTCCTGGCCTGCAGACACTTGAATGTAATAAACATGTTTATCGTTCTAAACCACACAATTTTGGGGTGATTTGCTATATAGCAATAGGTAACTAAGACGAGACGCTATTTTAGAATCCTCCGAACAAAAGAAAAAACTCATTATTTTGTGCTTCCCTGGTCTTTGAAACTCTTTTACCCAGCCAGGACCCCCAGCACCCTGAGACGCAAGATGAGGAGAGTCTAATCCCAGGGACCCCAGCCCTGGGATTATGGTCTGTTTGGGACTTTCTCCAGTCACCATGGAGCCCAGCACAACATACGTGAGTCAGTGACTCACAGGACAATCCAGGCTGTGTAGTTTCAAGTGTAATTTCATTAGTCAATTCAGTTCTGTCTTCTGGGTGTGTCACTTTCACATTTTCTTGCAAATTCCATTTCTCTTATCTCCTTTGGCTGCCGTTACTCCCAAGTATTATCTAATGTTTCCTGGCTACCAACCAATCTTATTCTTCCGTCTTAGCATTTCATTTACCTCTTTATTTAAACAGCATTCACAAGTCTTGTCTAATGGTCCTCTGGATTTGGCCAGCCTTCGAGGCCCTTCTACCCATTTGACCCTCATGCAGGGGACCCAGGCGGCATAGCTGGCTGACCTGCTGGAGAAGGTCACCTGGCCTGAGTCCCGTCTGAGCTCTCACTGCTGTTCCCGTCAGTCAGGACCAGATAAGCTGTGCCGCAGTAACAAACAAGCCAAAATTATCAGCGGATTAAGAAACTTTGTCGTTGTTTGTTTGTTCTCCCACTCATACCACACGCCCATCACTATTTGGCGGGGGACATGGGCTCATCTCTGCCTCTTAGGACAGGCCGAGGGGCCCTCTATTCCTGGGTTTCCTTGATCAGCGAGGCAGAGGATAGGGGATGTGCTGAAATAACACACTTGCTCTGGAAACGTCTCCCTGCAAGTTGCATGTGCCCCCCGACCACATTTCATTTGTCAAGGCAGCCGCGTGGCCGCGGCTGCCTTCAAAGGGGCTGGAGGGCAGCAGCCCAAACCCGCTCCTGGGGAACGGGGACGCGAGGGGTTCGATGAGCAGCGGGGCGGCTGCCACGGTGCCTTCGGCCCTTGGCTTGCCTGGCCCCTTCGTAAGCTCTGCAGCTCTGCAGCTCTGCAGCCAGTCAGAGAAGATTCTTTTAGTTGCAACAGACGGGAATATAATTAAAGTTGGCCTAAGGAAGAAAAATAAATCTATCAGCTTATAGGACTGAACGCGTCCGTGGGGGCCAAGTCCTGCTTTAGGGGACGCTCCTTCCGGACAGTCAGGCAGTGTTTCCCGAAGCTGGTCCCCACCTCCCGGTCCCGCTTTCACCCGTGCCGCGTCCACTGTCAGGTCGGGGCTCGGGGAGGCAGCGGCTTCAGGCAGAGTGGCCGTTTCCCAGGAATTTCGGCACGAGTCCCAGGGCTGGGGCTCGCGCTGGCGCCTGGCTGGGCTCTGGCGCTCTACGCCCCAAATTCTCCACTCTAGTTGGGCAGTCGTCAGGCCTCAACGGCCAGGCCTATGTCTCAGCCTTTGCCCCAGAGCCAGGGGTGGGTCTGCCCGGCAAGAGCAACCCGGTTTAGGGCGGGGGAGGGGTGGTCCCAGAACAGACGTCAAGGACCTACCACCGGGAAGGGGAACCAGCTGTGGGCAGATGGAAGCGTCAGGCGTCCCCCACAGGCATTTTCACGTGCGGGTTCTATTCCCACAAATAACTCGCGGGGCCCCCCCCCTCCCACTAGCTCTATGGCTGCGCCCCTGCCGGCCCCCACCGGGACCCGCCTCTGATTAGTTCTGCATTGGCCTTGGTGGCAGCCACAGAAGCAAAGTGGCCCCAGTTCATCAAGTCCTGGGCAGCAGAGACGAAGCCATGGACTCGGAGGTGAGCTTTTCCTACTCCGACCCAGGCTTCCCGCCTTCTCAGGGCGTCAGGAGCTACTGGATTCAAACGTGCGCCTCCCGCGTTTAGAAATCGCCAAAGCGAAGACGACGTTTTCGGAAAAACGCTGTGATGAAAAACTTACGCCCTCCCCCCACACCCTATCCAGCCCCGTCGATGGGGACGGAATTTTATCTGGAGCAACTGAAACATGCGCCAGATAATTGGGGGGGACGGAGGCTGGTCCACGTACAGCCAGTTACGGCTCCACGGCAGTCATTTCCGAAAAGCTATGGTCTGTGGGAAAAGTCTGACATAATACTTCCTATAAAAAGAGGAAGATGAAGCGTCTCCTTCAACCACAGACCTGGGGAGGAATTTAGAAACGACTTTCAAGCAGATGGTTTGTGAGTCCCCGGAGAGGGGGGTGGTCGCTGGAAGCTGGCGGGAGCCCCGTAAGGGCCAGTCCTGAGAGATGAGCTTCATTTCCTTGTTTTGACAGGGAGACGGGACTCCCAGCACTGAGGCCGTCTGTAGATACAATATATCTGGATCGAAAGGACACTTTTGGAAAAGTTTCTCGTGCTGCCCCTTGGATGTGTAAGCTGGGGGATCACGTGGGATTGTCCAGGGATTAATGGCTGTACCTAAAGGGGCTGATGGCTCTCAAATTAGGGGGCAGCCCCCGGCTTCCTGTGGAGCCCTGCCATTAATCCTCCCTTGTGAAATATTCCTGCCTGATACGTAGATGACACTCGTGGCATGCTGGGTATTACTGTTACAAATACTAATGAAAACAGTGACAACAGTAACTACAGCTGCGGTCACAGTTATGGGTGTTTGCTGTGTCCCGGGCACCGTGCCCAGGGCTTTCCGGGGATTACATTATCAACGCCCCATGACCTGGGCGGGGGTACACGTTACTTTTCTGTTTTACTGGGCAGACAAGGGCTGGTACTGGGACGGGAGTCATTTGGGGAAAGACAGCTTAGCCCGTGGAACCCTGAGCACTTTACAACTCCAGGTGCAAGGAGGGTGGGGGATGGGGATTTGGAGCGAGGGCGGGGGGTCCTGGGTGGGGGGAGGGGCTCAGCAGCAGAGCGTTTCTGTAGAAGGTCAGCTCACAGCTGTCGCCCGTCGCGGGCTCCCATCTCGGCCTTGGGAGGGGGCTACATGGTTTCAGGAAGGGGCCTGACCATGCAGTAGACCTTAGGAAAGGGACTGAGCAAGTGAGAGCAAGCGAGAGCAAATGTTAGTGCCCCTCCAGAAGGGGAGCTTCTCGGGTCCGCACTCCATCCCAGCAAGGGTGCTGGGTGCAGGCAGAGCAGTCCCGGGGGACGGGTGGGGAGGCCTGGGTGGAAAGTGGGCACTGAGACCACGTCACCATGGGAGAACACCCGGGGACGCCAGGCCTGGGCTGTCGGGGCATTCTGACCCCACAACTTGGTGGCCAGGGGTGGGGGGTGGCTGGGGGTGGGGGAGCAGGTCTTGTGCCTCAGCATTCAGTGTTTGGGGTCCTCTTTAAGAAAGAGATAACACAACATAACAAACATAAACATAGATAAAGTCAATATTCACTTATATACTTGAAAAGAAATAAAAATGAACCACAAACTCGGAGAAGAACTCACGACGTTGCAAAGTCCAGGAAAACAATGCAACGGTGTTAGTAGCTGTCTAACCCGCGTCTCTAATACCGTCCCCTCCCATTTGCCGCATGTTGTCTGACTGCGTCTGTGTTCAACAATGATTTTGAAGTGTCACTTCCTGCCGAGAGACTAGACCGTCCATCCAGGCCATCCGTTGGCAGGGCTGGCCAAAATCGGTTTCGTATGTTTGACAGTCTAGAAATGTTTCTTTCAGCTTCACAGCCCGTTATTGGTAATGCGGCCGTAAAGACACAAATCCTGGAACCTCGGGTGGCTGTTTAGGGTTGTTGCCCAATCTGGAGAAGCAGCTGTCAGAGTGCTTTCCTGAGCTTGCAGGGCAGGGGCTGCTCCTTGGAGCCCTCCGTGTGGGGGACGCTGGAAACCAGCGGGTCAGAGGCCAGGCGTGAGCACACCAGAGGGGCCACCAGGGGCTGTGGGACTCCCAGAGGAGGTTCCTCAACCAGGATGGCGACCGACGGCATCACTGCGCACAGAAGAGGACACAAACCGCGGAAAGGTCGGCCCCCAACCCCAAACTAGCCATTTCCCAACTCATCTTCTCCCTCAGTGGATCCGCAGGCACCTGGCCCCTCCACCACCAGCAGCGGGGCAGTGGAGAGGAAGAGGAAGGAGACGGTGGGGCCAGCCGGTGGCGGTCAAGTGCATTCCTCTGCTCGTTGACCACACCAACGCCTGTGCGAGCACATTGCTGGGTCCCCGGGGCCCTGATGTGTTCCGTCCTCCTTCCTGCCGATGGGCCGGGAGAGCTGGCCGGCACAACGCCCGGGCAGGGTGGCGGGGGTAGTGTGCAGGAGGGCACTCAACCCCGGGGGCTGGGGGCACAGCTGGCAGGGGCAGGGACTGGCTGCAAGCAGGTGTGTGGCAGGGAGGACCCTGAGCAGGCAGGGTTGGCTTAAGTCGCGTCTGAGTCTCTACCATCTTCTAGCATTTGAGGGCTCATGATAGATTCACCTGCTAACCTCTGAGTGTCAAGTACACAAAGACTCTGGGTTTGCATACTTGACACTCAGTCAAGTTGGTTAAGATTTTTAAGTGTTTATAACCATCGTTCCCGGCGTAACTATCTGCACATCAGCCAGATGGGGTCAAACAAGATTTAGACACTGTTTTGCTCCTGTAGGACCTGCTTGATCCAGCTCCGAGTGAACTTGGACGTCCTAGGTCCCCATTCGTGGAACACAGACGACCTTTCAGGGAGGTTCAGCACGAGGAAATGGAGGGGAGCAAAGGGTAGAAGGACACTCTTCTCTGTATCTTTTGAACCTGCCACAAGGTCGGGCACATTTACAGGCTGTGAGTAAAGAGGCTGGAGAGCCGGGAGGTCAAAGTGCGGGAGGCAGGGGTCAGAGGGGGCAGAGCGGAGCGCAGGGCTGCCGGTTTCAGGGCATCGGACTTCCTTACTCCGTTCTAAGCTCGAACGAGGCCTGCCCTCACCGCCAATGCCTGATTCCCAGATTTACCCATGGAAAAATGTATGTTTCATCAGTGTAGCCGCCCCGGGGTTAAAGACATTTTAACTCTATGAACCCATTAGTCATCCATTTGATTGATTGGCTTATATATTATGCCTTTCCACGAATCATATCAGGTGATTTTCACAAAATGCATATTTGAATTGGGAAAAAGAAGAATAAAGGTAATACACTAAGACCAGGGCACCCCAGCTGGGAGGAGAGTTCGAGATGGCAGAGGTTGAGGGGGGTCTGGGGGCACCAGATGGGGATTAGGAACACATTAGCAACCGGGGGGTCTCCAAAGTTCTAGTCCATAGAGAACACTGGAGAAATTATTTTAGCTGGGAATTTTTTGTGGTAAAAAAAAAAAAAAATTATGGCCAAAGGAGGAGAAAAAGCTCAGTAATATCCCCATGGAACCTCAGTTTTGATTACATGTGATTTCTCCGTGAAAGCAGCAAGGAGGAATGTTTCGGAACGTCCCCGCAAAGAGCTCAATGTCCCAACATTTCTGGGAGCACGTCTGCTGGAACGAGGACTGTAGTTTGAGACGAGGTGATCTCACAGTGTAATCTCTGGCCACAATTAACCCGCAGGACTGGTTTCAGCACGGAGACCACTCCCAGGTCCTGTAGTGAAACCGCATGGGCCCACGGAAGAGAACTTGCCCCGGGTTCTCCCCGGGCCGGAAGGCCGGCAGCCAGTGCGATTCAGAGCCGTTCCGGCAGGAGGGGCGCACGCAAGCCCGGCTGTGTGCCATTTGGAACTTCAGATCGGTCTGCCAAGAGACCCAGTCACTCCGAGGTGCTTCAAGGCCAACCCCGAGTCCTCACAAGCCCTGGGGCCCGCTGGGAGCACAGGCTGCTTACTCAGCAGCCTGGATGGGCCCCCCGTCAAAGGCTGGGGACAGGCCACTGGGAGCGGTCAGCTGTGTGTGTTTATCACAGAGTCTTTACAAAGGGGTTAATGTGTACAGCCAGGCTGAGTGAGAGCTGCCCCGGCCTCGCCCCCAACCGTGCAACCTTGACCACCGGTCTTGAGGTGCGTTTCATCTTGTCTTTGCACCCGATCTTCGGATCTTCAATCTTCGCTCAAAGCGTTAATTACCTTGTGTGACACTCAACCCTCCAGTAGTCTTTAATAGCCTTGCTTTATTCATTCTCCCCCATTTCATGTTTCCTTGAAAAACAATGAACAATCTTGGTCTTTTCATAGACAATAATTGCCCATGATTTTGGAAGAAAGCAGGGTCTGTGCCACATTTAGAAGCTCACGTGACTCTTGTCCCGCCCTGCTTGGAGCAGCTGCGTGTGCTCCGGGGGTTATCTGGGTGCTGAACGCACAGATCGGGCTGAGGGAGCCCACCGTGGGGCCGGGGCCCCGTTGGCAGTGCTCCCACTTCCTCGAGTGTGAGTCCTAACCATGTCCCCTCAGCTCCCTCAGGTTGGACCTTGGCAAAGGAGACACTGTGTGCTACACCCGCCATCCTGTCCTTGGGACCAGGGACGAGGGGGGAGGGGTGGAACTGGGCCATTAATGAGCCCATATGCGCCATCTCCAGTTCCCACAACGACCCCACAAACTGGTTATAAGCTGAATTACGACCCTTTAAAAAGGCATGTTGGAGGCCCAACCCCCAGAACCTCAGAATGTGACCTTACTTGGATATAAGGTCTTTACAGGGATAATCAAGTTCAAATGAGGTCTTAGGGCAAGCCCTAATCCAGTGTGACCTAGTCCTTATACAAAGGGGACATTTGGACGCAGACAGACGCTCATGGAAGGAGGACCCTGTGAAGAGCCGCAGGGGAAATGACAGGTAAAGGTGGGAGTGATGCGGCCAGCAGCTGGAAGGGCCCGGACCCTTCCCCTGGAGGGAGCAAGGAGGCCCTGCCGACACGCTGCCTGTGGCCTGCAGCCTCCAGAACGGTAAGGCGGTCAACTTCTGTTCTTCTCGGTCACCCAGTTTGTGGTACTTTGCTACAGCAAGTGCAGAACACAAAGGCACTAAGCAGTGTGACTCGTTCCGTTTCATAGACGAGAGAACTTCGCAGGAGGCATTTCTCCGAGCCCCCATAGCTGGTGTGATGGAATAAGTCCAAGTGTGACAGAGCCTTTAGAGCCGCTCGGTGCCTGCCTTCCCGGGGACAGGGGTGTTGCCAGCTGACGGCGACCACGCCAGCACCAGCAGCCCTGCTCTGGGAGGGTGGCAGGGAGGAACGTGACATTGTGACACCCTGCTCTGCTGCACACAGACTGCTTTCTTCCCATTTCACTGTTCATTTGGTGCACAAACTCTGATACTATGAATAGGTAGCCTGGACCTTATTATAAATGATGAAAGCCCTTCCTGGAGACTTTGACCCCTGGTATCAGCCAATACACAAGGAATGGATGCACGTGACACCCACCTTAGAGGACTTGGCAAGAGCTGGCAGGTGTGTCACTTAGTGACGGGAGGAAGAGCCCCGCGCAAAGCAGAGGGAGCATTCAGCCCGATGGCCCATGGGAGTCGGGAGGTGGTATCTCAAGAGCAGGCGTTGAGTACAACATTGCGAGAGCAGGGGGACAGCATCGCTCCTGCCGGAGCCTGGGAGAGCCCGAGCTCAGGTGCTCACGGAGCTCCCATCCAGGCAGCAGGCAGGACGCGGCGGGGGGCTCCGTGCGGCACACCGCAGCGCAGCGTGCCCCGCACCGCCTGTTTTCCGGGCGGTTTCTTCATCACTGCACCATCTGCGGGATGGAGGCCCGTTCACCCACATCTTATAATTGTCACCATAGATCACAGACACCCGTTTACATGACACACGAGATAAGAGATGAAGAAACTGCTTTCTGCATGCAAATCAGAACGGCTTGTAGTCCTGCATATAATGATGGGGGGGGAGGGGGGATGTGCGTTTCCAGATGTGCTAGAGAGAGATTTTCAAGACGTACAGTCACTTCATAACGCATTCTGATGAATTTTTCAGAGATGAAATATGCCTTTGATTAAGGAAGGGTTTTTTCTCCCTTTTTGATTAAGTCCTGTGTGCATTGGGGTCCTCATTTAGTCAGGATGTCGTATGCAGAATGAAAGGATAAAAACTTCACTTTGATTTATGATCCCGGTTATTAATTTCTGATGCAGCTTTTTGGTTTGGATTATCCGGGGGTGGAGGGACTCGGCGACAAACATGGGAAGCCTGAGATTTACTGGCACAAACATCACAGCCGAGGTCTGCCCATAAATAACAAAACTTCTAAAAAGAAGCATTAAATCCCCCATTAGTAGTAGGCACAGGGAGAAACTTAAAAATGTAAACAGTAAGGTGATACAGCCTCCAGTCTTTGTGCAGGTAACTTCCTGTCCAGGACCGGACAAACGTTTTCTTGGTTTCCGGAAGACCCGTGATTCCAAACCCACCTCGCGAGGACGGGGGCCCTGGGCCCTGGGTGCGGTCAGCAAGCCAAGGCCATGCCTGTGGGTAATTTTGCTAATGACCAGGGTTCATAGGCCAAGACTGGTGTGGGGGGCGGTTATGTTTTTATTCCCTCATATAAAAGTGCGCAGTCATGGGCTGCCTGTACCAAAATTCCTATTTTGAATGTGCTCTGAATTCAATGACACTTTTAGTCCGGTGTATCCGGTGACGCCCCTCTGGTGGCTTGGGCGAGCAGCCTGAGGGTGGGACGGGGGTGTCAAGCTGGCCTCGCAGCGAAGAGTTCAGACCTGTGAGATATCGGGGTTCAGGGGGTACCGGGTGCCTGCTGCAGCAGGGCCTGCTGCCCACTCATACGGTCTGCTCTTTTCGGGATGGTTCTGGCCGATGTCCAGGGTGACGGATAGACCTGACCCGGGGTCTCTGGGCAGAGCTTGGGGTGGAGTCACAATTCCAAAGAAATCGAACTGGAGCCCCCAGCACCCCCGAGAGCAGGCCTAGTCCCTAGGGGTGGGTTTGACAGGTTGCCTGTGGGAATGTGCTTACTAGACGGGGCCCGGAACCGTGACGGAGATCCAGGGGCCCCTGAGGCGGAAGCTCAGAAGAGAGAAGCTAAGCAGAGGGGCACTGAAGGGCCTATGAGATGTCGGAGCACCGGGGCAGCTAAGGGAACGAAGGCTCGGTCTGGGCTGCCCCCACCACTTCGCTCAGGACGAGAGATGCCCCCGCACACTCAGAGAGTGCGAGGCGGGGCCTGTGTCTAGGTGTGGAGGCCATGTCCCCTCTCCCACGAGAGGTTATAGAAATGCCAGCAGCAATGGCACAAGTCCCAGCTGCCGGGTGTGCTGACGTCCCCGCGCCGTGAGCCGGATGGGGCCTCTCTGTCGGCAGCGCCTCCTCTCCTGAGATGGCTCACCGGGGGCTAAGAGGCGTCCGTCTCCCAGGGCCCTGCTCTCCGCCACAGAGGGGCCGGGGTGGCTGCCCTTCCCCCCGCCCGGCACTCGGCATGGACGGCCGGGGTCCTTCCTCTACCCCCTCTGACTGGGGCTGTTTATCAGGGGTTTTCCAGAAGACGAGCACGTGGGGTTGTCTTTCAGCGCACGTGAGCCAGAGTGAGGCTGGGGCCGGGGGGACAGGCATGAGGCCCTGTGGGCGGGAGGAGCCCGTGACACCTGCCCAGCGGGAGGCCCAAGGGCGCAGGCGCTCTGACTGCCTGAGAACATTCGCAGGCGGATGCCCAGGAGGAAGCACGGGCAGCCGCCTGGGCCCCTCACCTCTGCCCACCCAGCCTCTTCTCACTCAGGTCCCGGCGGTAAGGACGGAGCCCTCCCCGGCTTCTCTCTGCCCAGGTTTCAGTGTCCCCCGAGCCTACCGACTAACCCTATGCTCTGTCCGCCCGCCTAAGGGGGACGTTCGGGGCGGTGGTTCTCCCTGCCAAGCCGCCCAGCTCAGGGCCCACAGAAGTATCTCTGTCAAGCTGAGGAATCAATCTCTGTCCTCTGAAATGTCAATATGAACTTGGCCTTCGAGTGAGAAAGAACAATTCAGGAGCAGGGAAATCACCTTTGAACTGTTTCAAGCATTTAATCGTAAAATTACAGTCCATTCCCCTCAACCGTCAGCTAAATAAATGAAATGGAATGAAACAACAGTTACGACGGAAATTTGGGCAAATCACATTTTTAACAAAGCTTTCCAAGGAGCAGATGAGTCACAGCGACCGTGACTCCGTCAGAACCGTCGTACCAGAACGCGGCTGCCGGAAAACGAAAGCTGTGGGCCTCTGCCCCGCTCCCACCGAGGCACGTGCATTTAAGGGACTGTTTTTATTTCGCTTTAAGTCAGGCGTGTTCGGGGTGGAATTCTTTGTGGTAATTAAAACTGGCGGAAGGGTGAACTTCAGAAATACGAATCCTTCAAAATGTTTTATTGGAAATATGGGGAAAGGGGTCATGCTTGCAAAAGTGAGGAAACAAATTAATTTGTTCCTTGGGACGAGAGTGCTCTGTCTGAAGCAATCTGGTGCCATTGCAAAGCTTTGGAGAAACCTTCTAGATTATTCCGCAACCACAGGTACACACGGGACAGGCTGCAGTGCAGAGGAAGTGTCAGGAGGCGCTGACAGTGGCTCCAGCCAGCAGAGCTGTGAGCGGCTGACACTGCTCTGGCCCCTCGGCACGGGCTCCTGGTCACCACTTCCCACCCCGGGCGCACGGACTACACACGGACTCGCAAGCCGAGCCCATTCTCTCAGCTCCAGCACCTCCACCGGCCACCTCCGTTCTCGTCTCCGTATGTGTGACAGCCAAGCAGAGACCAGGGGACAAGGGGCAGCTGCTCTTCCCTTGAGCACCATCCTGCAGGGTGGTGAGACCTCCCTGACACCACGAGGTGCCGTCGGCATCTCTCCGAGCAGCAGGTCACCCATCGGTGCTTGGACAAGCTTCTACCCCTTCTCAGGAGCCATCAGCGGGAAGCCCAGTGAGCCCTTGCCGAAGAACTGCTCCCCCGTGGCTGGGGTCCTCAGGAGCGCCCACCCCCACCTCCAGCGCCCGCCGGTCCTGGGACTTGGGATCCTGCTGCAGGTCAAAGGCTGGTCTTGTTAGCACCCATGGGAGACACGTGTGCGGGGCATCCCCTGAGGCCAATTTGACTTGGCACACAGGTACCTGGTCCGTGAGGATGGTTGAACTATGCAGAGCATGTGGGAAACTGTGCCAAAGCCACAGAATGAATCAACTCTTTCTGATGAAAACATCTGACTTGCCTTCTCGGGAACACACGAACCGGCGACTGATGCATGTAATGAAATCGGTGGCTTTGACAGCCGATTCGACCATGGAGCCGTGCCGAGCAGCCTGTCTGGGACATTTGGGCCAAGCTCTTCTGAGAACAGGTATCTCGCTCTTCTTCTCCATGACGTAAATAAGTGGCGACAGGCCGTGTTGTGTATCTGGAATTAGTGGACTCTGATTAGAAGGAGCTGCCCGCGCAGAGATGGGCACCGAGGGGGTGAGCCAGAGCGAGCCCGGGTGCAGGGAGGGGCCCAGGCGGGACTCGGGCCTGGCCGGGCTGGTGCCGCAGGGCGCCGGGACCAAGGCGCAGCCCAGTGGGGTTGGGGAAGCGTAAGCTCAGTTGTTCCAGGTTACCCACGCCGGCGTCTGGGCTGGGACGTGTCCTGGGGCCAGAGGTGGACGCAGCCCAGGGGATGAGCAGGCAGCCACGGGCAGGGAGCGGGGCCCAGCGTCCACCGGAACCAGGGCCGGTCTCCTGGCCCGAACCCACTGCTGTCTGTGTTTGTACAGACAAGGATGCACTGAGAGACTGTCAAGGGCTTTGCTGTGAAACCAGGACTTCATGCCATCCCCATTGTTTTCGAAGGCGTTATCGCAATACAACTATTCTTCACAGGCTGACGCAGGGCTGGGCGACCCTGTGCCCCTTCCACGCGCCCAGGCACCCGCTCCGTCATCTGCTCTAAATGCTTGTGTGCTCACGCGACACCTGAAAACCGGGGCGTGGACTCGCACCGGCCGCGACGACAGCCGCCTTCGAGAAGTCACGCAACCAGTACCGGTCGGCGGCAGAGAGCTAGGAAGGCTGGCACTGGCTTTGGGCGACCGTCCTTTCGGAGGAGTCCTTCTCCTTTCCTTTCTTTCTGCCTTTTGTTCCCCCCGTGTATTGAAAATTTTCACAAATGGCCTTGCTCTGCCTCTTTAATGAAAAATTCAAGAATGTTAAAAGAAAACAACGAGTCATGAACCACCACCCTCAGAGGCGGGACCTTGGGCCTCCCTGAGCAGATGGGTAGGTTTAAAGGAATTTCCGAGCCTGTGGGTGCGGGGGGACAGCGTGTCACTGGTGTTGGGTCTCCTTGGAAGGAGCCGGACCCCGACCCCACGAGGGCGTGCCCGTGTTTGCAAGGCCTCCCCTCCGAGGCCTGCTCCTGACATTTTCGCTTTCACGCCGATGCCAGGAAACACGGGCCAGACAAGGCAAGCCTCCCTTCTTCAAGGAGCTGTTTTGCTCACTCCTGTCTTACAAAATCGCCGGCACTCGCGAAGCCACGGGGTGTCAGATTATTGACCCCAGCTATTCCATGTTGCAAATGAGACTCCACCGAAATAGTAACCAGAGTCCCTCGCCGGAAAAGAGGGCGCGGACCGGGGAGAGGCACCCACTGTGCCGACCGTGTGCGCCTTCGCATCCACCGCTTCCTTTCTCATTCATGTTGCCATTTTGGTGGGCGAGACAGTGTGATATTTCATGGGAAAACGACCCGTAGCCTCTCACGCACGGTCATTAGAAATTAGACTGCGAATGCCATTCCCCAAATTAATATGATTTAAGCTAAAATAGAGCGAATGTCTATCGCGTGCCTCCTGTTTCGCTGTGGAAGGTCCCCTTCCTCCGCTCCCCTACCTGGGAGGCCCGAGGGGCCCCGGGGGTTGGTGCACCTGAGCGGGATTTGGGGGATGAAACAGGACAAAAGCTGCTTGTTGGGGTGAAGACCCAGTGTGGAGACAAACAAGCACAGCGTCGGCCAGGGGTCAACACTGAAGGGTCAGCAGAGCCTGACACGCAGGCGACAGTGGTCAGTGGCCACCTCCTCTGAGCTGTGATGAGACCCTGCCCCCATTGGTTGGTGAAATGGGCGTTTGCAGATGCGGGATCACATTCTAGGAGCTTAAGTTGCTCACACCCGGAGCCAGACCCAGGCCGGGACCTTGTGACCCAGCCCGCCGCCTCCGTGCTGGCGGGAAACCATGGGTCGTGGCTGCAAAATTGCCATCGGACGGACTGACCACACCACCCAGGACTGCGCCACGCTCAGGCTGGCTGTGCGTTGTCGGGCTGTGGCCATCCTGATTCAAACGGTCTTGCTAACTAACACATTGAATGCATCTTTGACCGTGTTCTTCTAAAAGAATACCAAGAAGCAAACACCTAGGGCCCAAAGCCACAGGTTTTAAAGCTTTTGGAATGTATTGTCATATTGTGTGCCTGAAAAGTTGCCCCAATATATGTTTTTATCAACCGTCGGGGGTGCGGGGGGTAGAAGGGTATCTTCCTACTATGGAACTTTGCAGCTCCGAGCTTACCAACACGTCCACATTTTTTCATATAATTATTATCCATTTTTACTTGCTTTATATGAATTTCCTACTCAAGGTATTTTTCAGTTAGTGTGTTTATAGTGCCTGTTTAAACTTTTTTTATTTTGCCGGTGGAAACTGGAGGTCAAGGACCAGCTGGAGGACAGGAACCACTGCGGCCCCAGGAAAGACGACAGCTGGGCTGTGACCACAGCACCCGCCTCCCACCGCGAGCACCGGGTCCCCCAGGTCACGGCGAGTGTGACCCTTGGCGCCATTGCTCAGGGGTCCTAGGCAGACCCTCCCACGGTCTCCCCATGCTGCCGTGCTTCAGTGTGATCGAGGGACGTGTCCTGTGGTCTCCAGGCCCCACCGTGCGTGTGCTGCCCCAAGCAAGGGCCTGCCAACCCTCCCAGACTGTTCATTCACCCGGCTGTGTCTGTGGAGTGCAGGGGGGAGAGGGGAGGCAGCCCCTGCGTGGTGGGAGCATTGCCCGTGGGGGTCGTGCTTTGGGGCCCGCTGCAGGCGGGCCAGCCCTGCTGGCGTGGAGACACCTGCCCCGCGTGGGGAGCCATGGAGGACGGGTTGGGTGCCAGAGGAAGGTACCGGCAGGCAATGCCACTCCTGCCTGAACAGATAAACAGAGGAAATATATTTCAGCCATTTAGAGAGAAAGTATTTTTAAAAACTAAATAATGCATTTTTAGTATTTCCCCATGTGTTTGCGGCTTAATTCTTCAAATGCGAAGCAGATGTAGAGCAGGACGACCAAGGCCCCAGGCTGGGGTCTCTTCAGCCTGGGAGGGGCTCTGCAGACGAAACACCGGCAATGGCCCACCGCGGTGATTCATTAGGACAGAGAGCCACGGGGTCTGGGGAAAGCAGTTCTAGAATTTTAATAAAGGCTCCTGGTTAAACTGCCGGTGCTAAAAACACTCCCAATAAAAGGTAAAGTCCAGCGCACACAATGTAAGGAATTATTTTTCTACGGCAGAAAGGACCTGGGAGGGTGGCTAAATACAACATCTAATTTCTCAGAAGACACTGCCGTGTGGGGCGGTTTCTTGAGAAAATGTGGGTGAAGGCGGACTTTCTGGCACAAAAGAGTTCTGGACAAATGCCAGCCTCTCTTCCCTTATTTAAAACCCCATTCTCGTCCAGGGTCGCGTGAGGGGGACCCGGGCCCCTTCTCGGCGTTCACGGATAAACGAGAATGACTCGCAGTGAGCTGACTGGCTGCTTGCTTGGCCGGCAGGTTGGCGTCACCGAGAAGGTTTGCTGCTTTCGAGAACTTCCGCAGCTTCCCCAGCAGAGTCTCCATCTACCCACTCGAACGGGCAAGAACCTGCCCTGAAACCGGAATTCACGTTGGCCTGCGCTCATCTGACGCATTCTGTCTCCTGAAACGGGTGCTTCTAGATGAAGCACGTTTTATTTTAACGCAGTTACGCCACTTCTCGGCATGGGTCAACACTGAACAATGAGCCACTGCCTGAGGGTCCAACCGGGGACCCCGCTGGCCTCCGCGATGCCTTCCGGGGACCCAGCCGCCAGGCTCACGGGCTGACGAGCGTCTCTTCCTCCAAGAAGACACGGCCATGGCCTGGCCTCTGCAGTCCATGTGAGCGGGATCTGCCTCCTTGCTGGGGGCTGCTGTGCGGCGAGCACCGTGTACAACCCCTGCTGCAAACCCTGTCGGACGGGAGGGCTCAGACGCAAGTGCCAGGGCCGATCGCAGACGGGGCAGTGTACAGCTGTGAAGAACGTGGCTGTAGGTGGGCGTTTATTGAAAAAGGACGTGCTTTCAAGCTGACATCACAAAACAAAGCAGTCGCAGTGTGCGCTCCAACACTGATGCCTTGGGGAAGGCGGAGAGGGTGAGGAGCAGAATTCTAGCCCTCCCCGGCCCGGCAGGGCGGCTCGGCCACCGTCCCGTGCACAGCAATGTTGTGGGTTCGATTCCTAGTCAGGGTGCGTATAGGAGACAACCAGTCGATGTTTCTCTCTCCCCCTCTATATCTGAAATCAATAAACACACCTCTGGGTGAGGATAAAAACAAATTTAACTCTCTTCTTCTGTGGGAGATGAGATGGCAGATGGAGTCCCTTAGTAATTTCACATTTAAGTTTTTTTCACGTACAACGTTGTAATTAAAACAGACCACAGCCCATTCTTCTTCTTCAGAGTAGCTACTTCCCATCGAGTCAGCGCAAACACTGAACTAAGGAACGAGACGCCTGGTAAGGTTCCTGCCGGCCTCCGGTCACCACCCTCTCATCGGTCGATCAATATGTAGCCCTGTCTTCAGAGTGTTTCTGTTCAAAGACACCTTATTTAATACGAACTTCTCATAAAGAACTAATTACATGCGGTGTTTCTTTACAATAAAACACTCGCTGAGAAAGGCCTACCACTTTCATGACCCTGGACAACGGGACGGTACGTTTCTTTGGCTTTTGGCCTCATAATGGTGCCTTTGCCACCGCATTTAAAAAAACCAGTCATCCTCTTATGAATCCGAGCACTCAGCTGCGTTTCCGTCCTGTGCGGCTCCGCATGCACTCGTGGGGAGCCTCGGCCCCCCCCTGGGGTGACCTTGGTTGCAGACAGGGTGTCCTCCTCGGCCGCTTGGTGCTTGGCACAGTTCGCTCCCCAACACTGGGCTGCGGCCGACAGGGCCGGCCCAGAGGCCGGGGCGAAGTGCACCCAAGCCGTGCGTGCTCCTGGGCGGGGGTGGGCTTTGGACGGCTCGTTTTTTGACTCCACACCTGTCCACACCTGACCGCCAAAGGGTGTGAGGGGTGGAGGTCGCCACCTCACAGGCACGTTTTAGCGAGAAGGTGAACTTGCAAACATGAAACCTGCGAATGAAGGGGACCGACAGTAATTAAGATGAGCAGATCCGGTTCTCATCGGGCCTGCTGTCTGTGCAAGAGAAGCCGGTCTGATGACATTTCTCACCGCGTCAGTAAATCACGCGGACTCAAATTCACCGCGTGGCCGTTTTCCGAAAGCGGAGCTGGTGTGCTGTCCACTAGGGAATCATAACCTATAAAATTTAATGACGTCTAATATGGTTTATGTTAGAGAGCCGTAATTTTCAATCAAAATCATGACGTCTGGGTTTTATTTTTCCAAGTAGAATTTTGTGCATCCAGTGTGGAATTGAAGCAAGATGGGCTGAAAGCCGAGAGAGGGAGCGCAGCCCCGGTGACAGAGGAGACTCTGGCGGCGTATCACACGTGGGGGATCGCGTTTCACTTCCCTTGGCTGCCACCCCACCCAGCACCTGGGAAAACAGACCCCCTCCACCCACCAGGCGGCCCTGCCTGCCAGCTCTGCTGCAGGGAGAACTCTAATTTAATTAACAGAAAACAGCATCAATAAACATTAGCTCAGCGCGGTTGTCACGGTGACGCAGTGCCGCCGGCGACAGCTGCTCAGAACACACCCTTGGGTCCTGGCCGAGCTGCTTGACTCGGTGCCTCTCTCGTGGGGCTCTCTGGAACCTCCACTGACCCTGAGAAGCAGAGACTGTGATGGCTCAAGCCTGTTCCCCATGTGTCATGGTTCCAGTCACCTTGTCGTTGCAGGGAGGATCACTGTCCCCAGAACAGGAGGCATCCCCGGGGCTGCTGATAAAATGAGGAGTCTCTCTTTAGCAAGAACCATAAATATAAAAAGGAAGGTAACACTTTGGTCAACAGGATAGCTCTTGCAGATGCTGCCTTCATGGTGACAAGGTTCATGGTGACAGGTTTGGTGGTGACAGGAAAGAGAGGTCTCACCAGGTCACCTGCTCCAGTGTGGACTGCAAGGATTTGCTTCGGCCACAGCTCTGCCTCAGACCCGCTGAGGCAACAGCAGAAAATCGAAAACCATTCCTCACAAAAAGGTCCAAATATAGCCCGGGCTGCCCTTGTCACCGAGGCGCTGTCATCTCACTGGGACACGTCGGAGGAGTCGCTTCGGGTGCCACGAGACATTGCTTTCACGTGACGGCTTGTCATCATCACAGAATTCTGTGCAGGGACTTGGGAGCAAGTCTTCCAGGTTCATTATTGCTTTTTAAGGGCAATCCTGGCCCTTCTCCCTTTAACAGCTAATATTGGCACATGCGCGGGGCTGGAACATGTAAGAGAAAACATGTAAGAGATGCCGCAAGGAGATGGGGTGCCGCACGACTGTGCCCATGCAAACGGCAGTCATGTGGGGTTCCGGCGGCCCTCACGGGCACACTCCAAGTGCTGGCACGAGAGTGTGTCTCGGGAATTACAGTTGGACCAATGTGGCCCACGGGGACATGATGGGAATGGAACTCATGTGTGAGGTGGCCGGGCAGATGGTCATTGGTCGCTGTCCCTGGGACACAAGAAGAGCTAAGTCTCCCTCAGCCACACGACGCAGGGGGCCATGGGGCCGCAAGCTGCCCGGGGGACCAGGCGCCCCGGGGCGGCAGCAGGCACGGTGGCCGTGAGCTGGGGGTTATAAGGAGAGGCCACCCGCGCTGCAAGGAGGCTCACCCACTCGGAGAACTTGGCCCCTACGTCCACCTGCCTATCCCTCTCCTGACTCCAAACTTCACGAAGACACCAAAACCACTCCCTGGTGATGGATTCTCTACGAGATGAACTAAAAAGATAGAAGATAAATACACACAGCACATGTGTCTTGCAGGTGCCTGGGCTGGCGCCCTCTCCTCTCAGAGACGCAGCTCTGCCCTGGGCCAGCCCGCCCCACCTGCTCCCTCTGACAGGGCACCACTGCTGTGTCCTCCTCTGAAGCCCCAGGCACATGCTGTACACAGAGAGTCCGTGCCCCCCGCCCCACCCCCGGCTCACAGGCTGAACCCTGATCCCCACGTGACGGTGTTGGGCGTTGGTCCTGTGGGAGGGGATGGGGTCAGGAGGGTGGGGTCCTCTGAGTGGGGCAGTGTCCTTATACATAACAGACCCCAGAGAGCTCCCTGTCCCTTCGGCCTGTGAGGTCTCAGGGAGAGGAGGCCCCCTGAGGACCAGGAGGCGGTCATTCCCCAGACGCGGAATCTGCAGGTGCCTTGCCCCTAGCTTCCAGCCCCCGAGCTGGGGGACGTGAGCGTCTTCCACCTCTGTGGTGCCAGGCTGCGGTGCGGCTGTCACGGCAGCCTGTGCGGGCTTAGACGGCGCGGCACAGGGCCCGGCACACAGGCGGCCCACACCCGCTCATGGAATAAACGAACGAACAAAGGAAGGACAGGCCTGGTGTGGATGTGCGTCTCACCAAAGCAGTGGGACGGATGGGGTCGCTTCTGTGTCCACCGCTTCCCTTCCCTGCTCCGTGATCCCAGCCAGGGGAGGGAGAGCCCCTGTCCCCGGGACGTTTGGGGACTTCCCCAGGATGGCTCTCAGGACTTGGACATGTCTGCTTGGCAGCTTCATGACATCAACCTTCTCTGGCAGTGCCGCTGTCCCCTGCGGCGCGTCCAGGCCCGCTGTTTCCTCCCGATGGGTTCTCTTGCTGGCTGCGGTGTCCACTGGGCCTGGCCTTCCTCACAAAGACACAGTGGAGGACCCTGGGCCCGGGGCCACTGGCTCGTGGCTTCCCGTGGGCTTTGCCACCGTCCCGCCCTGCTCTCCTGGCGCGGCCGACGCTGTCGGTGGTTTTCAACCACACGCAGGAAACTCCTTCCGCGGTTTTGTATCAAGAGGGTCAGCCTTCCCGTGGTTCTTTCAGTTTCTGCCCACGTCCTGGCTTCTCGTGGGTCTCTAGAGTGCGTCCCTGGGACACAGGCCATGAGCTGTGATCACACTATGGTGGTCTGCTTGGGAGCCAATGAACCCACCGGAGATGGGGGTGGGGGGTGGGGTGTGAGCCACACCTGCTTCCACGCAGCCCTGGGGGCTGCAAACCCAAGATCATGGGGTCAGCAACTCTGTCCTAGTCAGAGGTCCTTCCTGGCTTCCACACGCCACCTTCTCCCGGTGGCCTTACGCTGCAGAGAGGGGGCTCTGGTGTCCCATTCTCTTCTGGTACGGGCACAGACCTATCGGATCAGAGCCCCGCCCTAGTGACCTCATCCAGGGTCACCACCTCCTCACAGGTGCTGTCTCCAGACACGGTCACATCGGAGGTGAGAGCTCCAACATATGGATTTGGGGAGCACCAAAGCTCGGACCATCCCATTCTGCCCCCAGCCACCCGAAATTCACATCCTTCTCATGTGCAAACGCGATTATTCCATCTCCGACCTCAGAAGTCTCCTTAACGCCGTCCAGCATCGGCTCTAAAACCTAGAGTCCCAAGTCCCACCTAAACCTCCCCTAGGCCAGGCCCACCCGGGGGCGGCATGCTAGCCCCTCGCCGCAGCTGCCCGCGCTGTGGAGAATAGCGCGGCTTCGGGCCCTTCTCAGAGGTCCTGCGCCAGAGCGGGATGCCTCAGCGTCTGACACCGCCCCGCTGGGCTCTCTGCCATAAAGCAGCCGATAAGACAGTGTCTAACGAGAACGTCTTTCAGTAGGAAGTCTGGGGGGAGGAGGAGGGACGCCCGAGGTCCAATCATGCGACGCCCTTGTGCCTCAAGACGGCGGACGGGACTTTTAGGGGCTGTGGGCTCTCCCGGGATCGGCAAGTTCCAGGTGAAAGCAGAATTCCAACGCAGACCTGGCTGCTGCTCGGCCCTGGACCCGAGGCCCCGCCCCGTGCCCCGCCCCCTGGGGAGCGGAGGAGAGTCTCCTCTTGTCCAAACAGATCCACGGGTGTCCACCCCGCGGGGGACCACAGGCTTGGTGTCAAGAGAGCAGGGACCCGAGGCCTTGCCCCCACTCTGTGAGAGGCGTTTGTGGTTTGGTGGCAGGAAGCAGTGGTGTTGCAATTGGCTGGGAGTTGAGAATGAACTGGAGAGAGGAACGAGACAACGTGAGTCTCCAGTGCAGCGGCCTGGGGTAGTGGGGGAGGCACAGGGAGGGCCTACTGGGCATGGGGGAGCAGGGTCTAGTGGCAGCAAAGGGGTGGGGACACACAGGGTGGGATGGCACAGGGTTCATAATCCCTGCGTTTGTCACACTCACATAGCTTAAGCCTGGAATTTTCCCCCATTTAGACAATCATTTGGCATTGCCCCTGGTTGAAAGAGAATCGTGAACAGAGAGACCAGAGGGTGACTGTATGAACGTTTTTGCTTCCCATTAAAAATGGGGGCACGGCTTGGGCATGCAGGTGACTTGTGGTGAGTGCCTGTGTCCCCTCTCTTCCCACAGAGTCCAGAGAAGGACCTCTAATGACCAGGGGACACAAGCTGCAGTCCTGCGTAATGGGCAGAGATGAGGATCCAGTGAGATCGGGAGCCTCAGACCGCAAAGATCCGTGCCGCCCTCCCCGAGGGGAGCCCGGCGGACGGCAGGCCTTGGAGAGGAGCCACGAGGCACCAGGGTGGCAGAGGGGCACCAGGCTGACGAGCCTGTGGAGACCCCCCGGGGCCCCTGGAGCCCACGGAGAGGTGCACAGGTCCCGCCCACTCCCACTTTGGGGGCAGGGAACCTTATGTGTGGAGAGTTGCGTGACTTGGTCAAGGCCACTCGGATGGCCAGGGTAGAGTTCACTAAGCCAGGCTGTGTCACTCTCAGCGCCTGGAGCTCCACCCCCTTCTAGTTGTGGGGTGCGGAGGGAGGAGAGGGGAGGGGAAAGAGAGGACTGACGCCTCAATGCCCTGCCAACATCAGCCCTTATGGGAGAAGCAGAGGAAGAAGGAGCGGCGAGGAACACAGAAGACAGGGACTGAGGAGGTGACACAGAAAAAGAAGAGAAGGGAGAGGGCATTCCAGAGAGGAAAGGGGTGCGCCCTGCGCCCATATCCCCGAGGTGCTCCCTAAGGCCCAGTACTCGCTGCGTCGGGTGACAAGGACTTCACGGGTGGCCTTATGGGGACATGGGAGGGACAGTGGGGACGAGGGGATAAGAGGGCGCGGGGCTGAGGAAGTCGAGGTCACGTATCGAGGGCCCTTTAAAGACGCTCACCGTGAACTCAGACCAGTGGGCAGAGGGTTTTCTTTCGTTTTCTGTGAGAAGGTTCGTGAATGTGCTTCTTTGTTTAGGCTAGGAGAGCAGCAGGCAGAGAAAGGCGGATCCCTGGAAGAGCAGGACGGGGAGGGTCTGCGGGGCGGCAGCCTTCCAGGCGGTCCCCACAGCCTCACCCCCTGCTGCCCGCCCCTCGCTGCATCCCCTCCAACACTCGGCAGGGCCGACCTGGGCCACCCGCCGGATGTGAGGGTGCTGGCGGAGGGACCTCCTGGTGTTGGGGCGTACAGGTCGCTGTGGCTTCCCCCTTGCTCCTTCTCGGGTCGCTCAGGGGGAGGACACACGAGCCGCCCATGGCGCGGCCACGTGCTGGGGAACCGAGGCCTCCGGCCACCAGCCTGTGGGGGATGCATCCTGAGGTGGACCCTCCAGCCCTGGAGAAGCCTTTACAAGAACTTCGGCCCCCACCGACACCTTGACTCATGGAAGACCCTCACCCGGAGCAGCCCAGAGGGCCTGAGTCCCTGAGCTTCATGAGATACACGTATTTGTTGCAGTTTTGCGCCACTAAGTTTTGGAGCGCTCCGGGATGCAGGGCAGACAGCCAGCGCGGCGCAGACGGAGCCAGGTGACAATTCTGGAGGCGAGAGGCGGGGAAACCGAGGCTGTCAGACCGGGCCTGCCCCGTGTTCGTGTGAAGGAGAAGACAAAGCCCCTGTCTTCTTCTTTTTTTTTCCTTCCGGGTGGCAGAGGTGGGGTGGGGAGGGGAGAGTCCGTGCCCCCCTGGGAAGAAGGAGCGAGGCACCCAGGAGGGCTGAGCCCACGTGCGTGGCACTGTCACTGTCCTTTAGGTGGGGCCGCGGAAGAGGACGACAGTATTCAGGGCTCACGGTTCCTCGTCTCAGAGGCCAGACACGGACTGTCCATCCTTTCTGGGTATGGAGGCCGGTCTCCCGGGTGGAGACATTAAAGCAGTGTGGGGGCTGGTGTCGTGGTGGCGTGGGAATGACGAGGCTGCAACGGGCCAGATGGGGACAGAAGGGGAGATAGCGCTACCTAACCTCGCAGGGAGACTGAGAGCGAAACCACCCAGATGGGGACATAGAACGGAAGGACTCTTCTCTGGTTCCTTCCTTCTTTCCTTCCTCCCTCCCTTGTGTTCTCTTAATGAGAGGAGATATTTAAATGCGTTTATTAGTTTAGGGAAAGAAGCCCGTATACCAGTATATTAAGGAAGAGACTCAAGAGAAAATGAAGTGCACACTTCCGAACAAAGGGCAGAGGTCGTTAAAGCCTCTGTGGTCAAGAGAGGGGCACCGATTCCGTGTTACTGAGTGTCTGCCGGGTGTCACCCCAGGGCAAGGGCTGGGTGTGCAGAAGTGAAACCAGCAGCATCTCTGCAGGACCCCGAGTTGGGCGGGGGCGAGGCGTGGATGTCTGCACGAGCTATCCCCGCACTGCGCGGTGTGCCCCAGAGGGACGCGCCGGGCACAGAGCAGGGGCGCAGGGGAGGCCGGACAGGGATGGAGTGGAGCGGGAGCCTTGGATAGAGCGGGGCCACGGGACTAGAAGACAGGACAGCTCAAGTCCCTTCTTCTCCTCAGCCCTCACATGTTCACTTGTCACTAACTACAGACTCTCGCGGCCTCCTGCACGTCGTAAAGGGGAACTCAACCGTCTTCACTTTTCTTCTCCTGCGCAGTAGGGAAAGCCCTTCTTACTGAGCTTCCATAGAACAGGGATGCCCTGTGACATCCTGTGCGCGGTGAGCGGCCGCGGGACCCTCCCAAATGCTAAGGAGTTCTCCGCTTGGGACAAGTGTCTGTATCCACGGGGCCTTGTCTAAGGAGGGACCCCTCACCCAACGCTCCCTCTCAGGGAGTCTGTCCCTGCCTGCAACAGGTGTGCTGGGAGGGAGTGCCTTTAATCAGCTCTGTAAACAGAGCCGGTCTTGCAGGAGGGGGAAGGACCCGGCCCTAGTGAAGGTGAGAACCTCTTAGTCCTCTGTGAACTCGGGCCAGGCCTCTGATCTTCCAGGCAAGGGCCCCCGATGGAAGATTCCCAGGCACCCTGGGGAGCAGGAGGTCCAGAGACACCACGTCGGGCCGCGGAGGCCCGGAAATGGCTAAATTTCAAAATTGACAGACGTTAAGGGTAGAAGGGTATCCATCTGAATCTAGGGTGTGTCACCAAGAGAAACTAGTTTTGAATCCTGACGAGGGGACAGTTGAGACTGCACTGAGGAACCACACCACCCGCCCCCCAGCCTCCCGTCTCAGCCCAGACACAAGAATAAAACAAGACTGCCATTCCTAGAAGGATATTTTTTTCTAACTTTTTTTAAAAATAAGTGTCTAGTTTCTTTCTTGACTATCAGGAAATAAATGTCATTTTTAAATGGGGACATGGCACGCACTCTATAAATTAGGCACTTTGTTCTGGTTGCCAGACATTTCAAAAATATTTGTTTCCTGAGAAAGTATATGAGGATGAAACGAAACTGCTTGTATTTAAGGATAGATGGAATAGTTTCTTTGAAATAGCATCTGGGGAGGGCAGCAGCGAGTCTGGTGTCACGCCACTGTCTCTGCCGCCTTTGTTCTTAACCATTTTCTTCCCTGACGGGAGGGATCGGCCTTTGAAGGTCCCCTGTCTCTCCTGGCCACTTATGCAAAAGCTGCTCTTTGGCTGCGTTTGATGAAGGGGAGAATCATTAGAAAACCTATTCTGCCTGCACGCACTTAACAATGCGTGGCCGTGCTTTCGCGGGGCGGCAAGTCTCCCCGGCAGAGCCGATCTCCCCGGTCAGGCGCTTGCGCGGGGCCTGTTTGCCTGCGGTGAGCATAATATTTGCTGGAGTAATTAAGGTTGTTTTCAAAGAACCCCCAAATGTCAATGTTGACAGTCATAAGGAATGAAGCCGGACAGGTGGTGTCCCTTGTCCAGGTGGTCTTTGTTTATGCAGCACTTTTGTAACCTGATCATTAAACCAGCCCGGCAGAAGGCCTGGCTGTCCCCTTGCCCGGCCTCACGCTGTCCCGGCCACCTGGTCCTTCCTTCCCGATGCGCACCTGTCTAAATCTTGCCGTTCTGCAAGGCCCAGCTCCGATGGTACCCAGTGGTCAGATGTCACACACACAGCAGTGGACGCGATTGGCCAGCCCTTTCTGAAACGCCCCCATCCATTTTTTGGAATGCATTCTTTTGGTTTTGCACCCCCTTGGCGGATATTTAAAATAATTCCTACAAGCGATCTATTTATTCAGAAAGCCCCCTCTTAGACAGAGACCGTATCAGTATTCATATGTCCTTGTTTTGTTGACTAACTGACTGACCGGCCTTCATTTTTACTTGAGTGCGGGTTCGGGTGACCGCCTGCCTCTGCCCCACCTTTAACCCTCTCCTGGTGCTTTGCGGTCACCAGCTGGCCTGGCTTCTGCTGGTCTGGGTTCTAGGCCGGCGTGGAGGTCTCATCCACCCCGGAGCCTGTCCTGACTCTCTTCCGGGCTGTGGTCCGTCTCCCTCGACTTGAGTCACTTTTACGGGCTTTTAATCACCTCGGCTCCTGCGAGCTCTATCCGCGCAGTGTTGACGGGAGCTTCTCTCCAGAGTTTGAGAAATTACTGATTTATGATCTCCAGGTCCCCAGCTTAACTAATGTTGCAGCTTAGTGAGTGAGTTCCGTGTGCATTCCAATGGGCTTCGGGGGCAGAGCGGCGGCTCTCCTGTCTGCCCGGGAACCTCGCTTCCAGGGTCTTGACTTCTCCTTCCTGTCTCCCTAATAGCTTCCTCTCCGTCCTCAACACCCTGGGGGGCCGCGCTCTGCCGCCTTCCCCGTCCCCTCTTCTCTGGCGCCCCTGGTTTGGGGTTACCCTGTCCCACAGGCAGATACATCTGTGGCTACACTCGAGACTCGGTCCTGCAGGTCCTTTAAGTCCACCTGTCACTCACGAAGGGCCCCTCCGTCCTGGCATTTCTTCTGCAGATCCCAGACCCATCTCCAGCCTCATATCAGACTCTGCCAGCACACTTCCTGGCTGCCTCCCCATCCTGGCCCTTTCCGTGCGGTCCCTGCCAGCGGCCACCACATCCTTCCAGAACTGCAATTGTTTCTGGGATGGTCCCTGTCGTTTCTCACGCTATTGCCCCATTTTATATTGGCTGACAGTCACCCGTCCACAGCTCCCATCAGGCCCCTGGGTGGAAGCCACAGCTTTAGAAGCAGGGCGCTTGAGATGTTTCAGCACACTCGTGAAGCCCAGATGTGGCTCACACACGCACACAGACACACGCGCACACAGGCACACGCAGCGGACTTACACGTAAAACCGAAACGAGCTCGCCCTCCACCAGTGCTCCTCATTGCACGCAATGTCCCCTGACGGGCGCGTTCTCTCCGTCAGCCATGCCAGAGGGACCATATAAAAGAGTCCCTCCAAGGGCAGGTCAGCCAGACCCCCTCGTCTGGAGAAAGTGGCTCGTCGCCGCTTGTCTCTGCTCCCTGCCCTCGGTCGACTCTCCCTCCCGTGGACGTGAACTCCCGCTACCACGGGCCACAGCACCCCTTCCAGAAATGCGTTCTGTGGATACGTGTTCCAACACTTGTCCTTGGCGTGTACCCGCCCCCCCACATCTGCCCTCCCCCTGGGCACCCCTGTTACTGTCGCGGACCTAGTTCCGAGATCCCACAAGGACTCTTTCCTACTGTCCTGTCCTCCGGTGTCCCCAGTTCCCCTCTTCATGAAGACCCTAACATTTATTTTTTAATTAAAATTATGCATATTCTAATACTTTTCAAAGTATAAATCTCACACATGAGTCATTGTGACATAATAAAGAATGCATCTGGTCTTTGTCCCCATTCCTTGTAACACCCTTGGAATTTCCTGAGTAACACAAATGTCTTTGCTATTCCTAAGGAAAACCTCTTAGCCAAACCTGACTTTATGCTGATGAAGTGGGACCTTAGATCATGGTCAGGGAGGAGGTGTCCATGCCAAAAAGGTCAGACGGGTGACCAGACGGCCAGGGAGGTGAGGGGGACTGGAGATGGTGTTCAACCATGTGGTCGATGATTTAATCAGCCATTCGTAGGTAATCAAGCCCCCCCAGTAAAAACTCTGAGCTCTGGGCATGAGGGAGCTTTCTGGTTGGTGAGCCCCTGGATCAGCGGGGAAGGCCACAGACCGGGCTCGGGGGGCGCCGGACACGGGTGCCCTGAGCTAGCGCTCCCCAGGCTTCACCCTGCATGCCTTTCTTTCTGGCTCTAATTCGTGCTCTTTAAAATAAAACTGTAATTATAAGTACAACTGGCGCTTGAACTCTGCAGGGGTTGGGACGCTGACCCACCATGCAGCTGAAAATCCACAAATTGCTTCGACGCCACCCAGAACTAAGCTGCTAACATCCTACCTGTCCGCGAACATAAACAGTCAGTTCACACAGTTTGTATGTTGTATGTATTATCTACTATATCCTCCCAATAAAGGGAGCTAGAGGAAAGAAAATGTTATCCAGAAAATCATAGGAAAGAGAAAATCCATGTACCGTTTATTTATTGGTGCTGTAAGTTTACATTGGCTAGTTTAGGCTACATGGTTTGTTTTTGAGTTTTGTCAAATTGTCAATTGAAAAAAATCTGCATGTAAGTGGACCCGTGCAGTTCAAACCCATGTAGTTCCAAGGGTCAGCTGTACAGCACTTTCCAGAGTGGCGTGAATTGTTCTAGCAAGTCATCGAACACGACGTAGGAACATGGGACTCCCAACATGCATACCAAGTTGGGCAGAAGTTGCGGCACCCTCGGGACCCGACGTGCAGCTGACATCCTAAGTGAGGGCAGTGTTGCAGGGAACCTGACCTTTAACTTGTGGGATCAGATGCCAACTGTGGGTAGTGTCAGGATTAAAAGACTTCGTCCTGAGCGCAGGGCCTGTGCTAAGCCTGGTAGGACTGCTGAAGAACAGCAGACGGTGCGACCCCCGGGAACGCTAGCGGAAGTGTTGCCTCCAGGTCTGTAGACTGGATTATCTGACCCTTTTTGAAGGGGCATTCCTGGTAACGCTCCTGTCGGTGAAAATTGGACAGCCACTGACCAGCTCACACGAACAGATGTGTGGGATGTAAGCGAGCAGAATGAAACGGACGTTAACGGCACCTCACCCCATCGCAGACACGGCTGGGAGCGCCACCGCGCCCCCCCCCCCTCCACGGAGACCCCTCGGATCGTGGGTCTGGTCGCACTGCAGACTCAGGTGTGTGCTCTGCTTTCCCATTTAATGCTCTCTCACATCAGACGCAGTTTCCTGGTTACTCTTTTAAAATGTAAGTAATCGCTTTTGCACAAGAGTGTGTTTCCGGAACCGTCGTGTCTCTTTGGGGATGGGGGCGTTTATAATATTGTCAGTTTGTCACTGTTATGAATTACGTTGTGATGAAAATCCTTCTCCCCGAAGCTTTTCTGGGGTCTGTTTTCATTACCTTGGGAGCCCCAGAAGCTGGGCCATTCAGTCTGTCACCACAGATGGTTTCTAGCTCTGGATCTGCGTTGTCTGCTGGTAACTTAGGGACCGAGTTTCCTTACCTTCTTTGCAAGGATGTTTATTTTCATAAGCTTTGTTAACTTGATAGGTCAAATGGTATGTAATTATTTTAATTGTATTCATGCCATCCCCGGTGCTGTGAGAAATTTTCCCAAGTGTTTGTTTACTAATTGCATTTCCTTTTGTGAATTCTCGGTTCATGCCCCACCCCCCTCCTTTTTCTCCCATGGGGCCTTTTGTGGTGCGATTAACCCTCTGTCTGCATATCGAGCACAGTGACCTTTTCTTTACCTATTTACTCTGAAATCCTGATTATACTTTTAATGCAGGGGCATTTAAAAACGTATCTACTCAGAATCTGGCAACTTTTCCTGTGTGATTTCTTTTATTGCTTCAAAATAGAAAAGCTCATCCTTCTCAAGAGATGCGGTGGTTGATGTTTGTTTTCTCGTAGTTTCGCTGCCTTTTAAAAACAGATGGTTAAATATGCCCGTCCTGAATCCATTGAGGATGTATTTTGGTGTGTGACAGGAAGTAATCTAATAAATTATTTTTTAAATGTTATTGTTGCAAAAGCATTCCTTGAAGGACCTTTCCCCGTTTCTCTGATGTTCTGGGAAAGTTGCCTCCGTGGGCCTGGCCACCACGCAGGACAATCGTCTGTTTCCGGCGTGACCCGCCGTCAGATTTGTGAGCCCGGAGCCAAGCTGGGCTCGCAGGTCTCCAGGGGCCTTGAAGGAGGATTTAAAGGCACACACGTGGTGGAAGGAGGCGAGCCCGCGAGGTGCACCCCGCACAGGGCGGTGACCCCTGGATCGTGGAGAAGCATCCTGATCGTAGAACTTCATGCCTTCATATAATTAATCACATTTACTCATATCTACATGTTTTCTTTTCGATCCTCACCTGAAATCATGCATATTGATTTTAGAGTGAGGTGGGTAAGGGAGGGAGAGAAGCACTGATGTGAGAGGAAACACTGATCGGCGACCTCTTGTACGTGCCCCAACTGGGGACTGAGCCGGCAACCCAGGCATGCACCCTGAGTGGGAATCAAACCTGCAACCTTCCTGTTTATGGGGCGACACTCCAACCCACTGAGCCACACCGGCCAAGACCACTTATTTATATTTTGGCCATGAGCTATTTTTCCCAAGAACATCTCAGTCCCCTGGCATGACTTCTTTTTAAACTGTTATTTTTACATTGCTTATGTGAAATGGATGAGTATTTTTAGAAGCCCTCTGTTGCCACACAAGGAAGAAAATGGCAAAGTTTTGGAGACTGCTTGTGATTTCGTCTCCTTGCCTCCTGCTGGTGAGAAAAACCTGCTTTCCAAGCACCGAGGTCCCAGCTGGAACGTGTCCCCAACCACGCGGGCCAGGAGGCCGCCATGCTTCCACCTCGATTCACCTCGCCCCACCCCTTCTTGCACCCCTGCCCGCCCCGGGTCCAGGTCTCCTACGCTGACTAGCCCTTTGGCTCGTGACCGTCCCAAGCCATTGTGGACAAGGTCAGGTTTCCCATTTGTCTTCTGTTTTAGGACTAGAAACACACAGAGACCCCTGCCTCTGTCCTCATGCCTGGTCAGCTCTTTCGTGGGGAGCCTCTAATGGTAGGTGTCCCCAGCAGACTGCAGGGCTTGGCCCTTCTCTGCCTGCGCATGGCCTGCTAATGGCCACTCCCTGCCAGTGGCGGCCGACAGCAGGGCCTGGGTGGAAGCGACGGGCCTGGGCCCTCGCTCCCAGCGTCTGCCCGAGGGCACAGTCTGAGCTAAGTATGCCAAGTGTACCTTGTTCTTCTTCCGACGTGTCCTCTTCTCCATCTGTGTGGCCAGTGGTTCTAGTCACACCTTTGCTCCCTGTCACCCGCCTGACTCCTTGACAGGTGAGCCTTCTGAGGGTTGAGAACCTGCCCCCACCCCCAGGGCACCCACTGAGTCAGCCCGAAGGTTTGGAGCGAGTGTATTTTGAAAAACATGATCCATGTTTAATGTTGGGGACCGTGAAACACATGGCGAAGTGTTCGGGGGACACAGGTTACAGGAGCCAGGCTTGAGGAAAGCGTCCCGGCTGACAGAGGCAGCAGGTGACGTGCGCAGGTGTTTGGAGGACTGGGGGCGTCCCAGGGTGCGAGGGCCCGAGACCTGGGGCAGTGTTGGGTGGCGATGTTTATCAGAAGAGGGGCCGAGGGGCCTCACCCAGGCTAATCCCACTGTCCTTGTTCGTTCGTTCATTCGTGTATTCATCAGCTCAGCAGATGCAGCCAGGGCCTATGTTATTCCAGAAGCCGCTGGGATGAGGAACACGAAGATGGGTAAGTCCCGGCCGGTGCCCCGGAGACGCTCGCGACCCGCCTCGGGCGCACTGCGACGCGCTGTGTTGTGTGCTGGGTCTGCGGAGGGGTGGCTTGGCACCTAACCCAGGTGGGCAGGCCCGGAAGCTTCCCGATGAGCCCCCGCCAGGCCCTGAAGGACGGGGTGTTAGCAGGTGGAAAGGAGGGCAAATGGGCTTCCTCAGGGAGCTCTGAAGACCCCGGGGGAGGGAGAGCCAGGCCTGGGACAGGGAACGGACCTGGGCACTTCTTCAGGGGGGCGGCGGCTGAGCAGAGGGCAGCTCCGCGGGTTCCAGAGGTGGGAAGACTGGGCCCCGGGGCAGAGGAGGCCCCGGGACAGAAGCCCAGAAGTGACCTTTAGTCTTTTGATTGTGAACTTGAACTTCATCTCTCCTGTTGGAAAAGCAATAAAGTCAGAAGAGCAAGGAGATATTTACTGAGCAAAACATCACGGGATGTCGGTGTTGACAGTGGCCGAGGTCCCCAGGGGGCAGAGGCCACCGAAGGACGCATGCCAGGCCCCTTACCCCGTGCATGGGACCTACAGCTCCATTCAGATTTCCACTTTGAACTTCATTGCCGTGAGTGTCCGTCGGTGGGCACACACCGGCCCTGGCCCTCAACTCTTCGGTCTATAAAACAGAAACTCACGACTGGATGGCGAGCATGGGCCCTCTGACCTCCCACTGTCGCCCTGTACGTAGCGGGAACCCTCTGGGAGGGGTCCAACCCGCTCCTTGTCCCTGACTCATCGGCCTTCCGGCTGCACGAGTCTCTGGGCTTGAACCCAGGGGCTCAGGGCTTGGGAGAGGGGCCCCATAGCCTCTCCCCAGCCAGCACTCCAAGCAAGTGCAGGCACTTCCCCACCAAGGTCAAAGTCATGGTCAGGGCCAACCTTACCGCCCCGTTCTCATCCAGAAGGAACCCGACCAGGGACAGTTGAAGCATGAACTAAGCCTCCCTGAGCGGCCCAAGAGGTGAATTGAAGCATGAACTAAGCCTCCCTGAGCGGCCCAAGAGGTGAAAAGTTCATCGACTCAGCTGCACGTGACATCCTCTCTGGCACTATGGGAGTCACCTGACTCAGCATCAGGCTTCCAGCCCTGACCCTCCGCCAGGAGCTCGGGTCTCCGTCTCTGATGCCATCACTCCGATGCCACGGGAATGCCACCACGCAGACTCTCGGCTGCCTCCCTGCAGTGACAGCTGGCAGGAAGAACACCGAGCGTATTGAAGTTAGAAAAAAACACGTTGCTCCACAGAAAAGCCCTGGAAACAATAAAGGGAGTTCAGAGCTCAGTGGAATGCAAAGTATTAGGAGAGGCCGGGATCTGGCAATCACCCCATGCCACCCGGTCGCCTCCAGGGATGGAGAGGGTGTGGCTCGGGGCAGCCACTCGGTCGCTCCACGACGGTCCTTTCCACAGTGAACGCTGGCGATCGCTTCTCTGTCTGTCCTGCAACAGTCGAGCACCCAGCCCCTTCGTGGCAGCAGACCAGCGTTTCTGGCCAAGGGTGGAATTTCTGGCTTTTGTTGCCTATGTAGGTAGTGGCTACAACACAGGGTTTGACCCATCGTCATAGGTGTTATTTGACCAGATCGAACATTTTTGAAAACCTTTCCTCCTTCTGTTTCAATCAAAGGAGGTGACGGGAAGGGAGCGGCTTCCCTGTCAGTTGGCGGGTGCTACGCCTCGGGCAGCTGAGAAAACGCGGGCTCACTCGGCGCCGTCTGTCCGTTCAGGCGCGCGCACTTGCAGGGTAGCTGCCGCGTGCTGGGCCTTGCGGCTGCCGCCTGAGCCCTCCTCCCACGGCCCCTGCTCCTCCGGCGTCAGGGCCACAGCCTGCGTTCGCTGGCCCGGGCGCCACCCCGCACGGAGCACGCAGGAGCACGTGCTCGGTCAGCAAGTGCCTCTGAGAGGACGGATGAGACACACCTGTGTCCTCATGACAGCCAGGGCGTCCTGCTGGCCCTGGGGCCCTGCCCCGGCTTGCCGACCTGCCCAGCCACCGGAACAGGATGGCCGCCAGGCGGCCTCCTGAAATTCTGGGCTCCGAAGCAGGCGCTCGTGCTGTGTGTCTCGAGGAGGTGGGACAGGGCCCCTTGGGTTGGTGGCACCCTCTGACCGCCTACCTACGAGCCACTCCAAGTCTCTCACCCACGCAGAGGGCTCAGTCTCAGGCTGCGGGCTCTGCTCTACGCAGCCCGGGGTCCCGGGAGACCAGGCCCCACTCTTGCTCTGGTCTCCTCAGGGCGAGGGGTGCCCAACCTTTCGGCGTCTCTGCGCCGTACCAGAAGAAGAGCTGTCTTGGGCCACACATTAAATACATTGCAACACGTAATCACACAAAAAAACCTTGTAATGTTTTAAGTAAATTTATGATTTCATGTTGGGAAGCATTCACAGCCATCCTGGGCCGCCTGTGGCCTGCGGGCCGCAGGTTGGACACCCTGGCCTTGGGCAGGGCTCCCAGAATAGCCCGTCTCATAACCCGCTCGTCTCCCCATCGCTGTCTGCCCCCCGCCCCGCGCCACCCCCAGCCTGAACCCGTGGCCCTGGGAGCCCGGACGCAGCGCTTCCACCAGGCTCTTGCCTCCCGGGGCTCCCAGAGGCCGACCTGGTCCGCCTGGGGGGGGCCCAGTCTCACCTCGCCGTGGCGAGTGGCCTTGGCCTCGTCCCTCCTGCATCAGCACAGCCCCTGGCCCCTGGCAGGCTCAGGACATACTGGCCGCTCCAACTGCTTGACCTGAACAGCTTCCCCGATCGGTGTGAATGCACTCAGGGAAGAGAGAGCACTTTAGACAATAAGAATCTTCCTACGCAGACTTTAAACTTATTTCTCAGGCAGCCTGATGGAGATGGAGTTGACACACAGCAAAACTGCACACGTCGAAAGTGTGCCTTTGACGACCATCGACATTTTTATACCCCTGTGAAACCACGGCCCCGCTCGCCGTGGAGAATGGACCCACCGCCTGCGGAGGCAGCTTCCCGGCCCTGCCCTGTCCCCCGCTGGCACCTGGGCCTGCCCTGTCTCTGCCCAGGCAGCCCCCCATCTTGTGTCTGCCACTGCGATTTCTTGGCATCCTCTAGAACTCGAGGTGAATGGGATGCCACGGTATGTGCAGGGTTTTGTCTTGCACTGTTCCCTCAGCACCATTACGTCGAGGTTTGTCCGCGCCGCTGTGTTTGTCGGTGACTCTTTCCTCACTCCCGCCGAGGGCTGCCCTGCTGTGAGGACGCGCTGTGCTCTCCCAACCACTCACCTGTCCGTGACAGCGGGCTGTTTCCAGCTGTTGGTTATTAAAAATGATGCCACCATCATTTGTATGGGTAGAGCCTTTCTTCTCTCTCGGGCAAACAAGTACCCAGGCGCCAGGTGCCTGAATCACGGCAGGTGTACATGTGACTCGGAAGGAGACTGCCAGGCCGCCCCCAGAGCGGCCGAGGTGGGCACACCCCCACCTGTGCGCGTGCCTCAGCATCCTTACCGCTTCCCCACCTGCAGGTGGTGCTGGCTGAGCCCACGTGCCCGGCCTTTCACAAGGCTGATGCCAACGGGATTCCAACGGGCCTGGGATCTCCCTGGGACACGGCGCGGGGGAGTGGGGGGCAGCGGCTGGGGTTCAAGTGCGTGTAACGTGGCAGTGACTGCTCGCGGGTGCGCCCTGCCATGGTCCCCCTGGGAGGACCGCACCCTTTTCGTGGCCCCCACTCCCCCGATCCGCAGCAAGACGAGGCTTTCGGCTTTTCCAGCCTCACAGGAGAACAACACACCTGTGTTTAAGTTTCGATTTCTTTATTAGCAAAACTAAATAGTATCAATTGTGTGACTTTATTGTTTCATGAATAACATGCTCTCGTGTTTTAAATTGTTTTCAGAAGGTTCCCATCACATTCGGGGTGCCAGTTATTTGCTCTACATGCTGTGCGTGTTCCCAATGTGTTGTTTTACTTTTAATTATTTTTACGGGCTATTTTAACGTATACGGGATCTGGCAGAAGTAACGCCTGCTTGAGTGTGGTTGGCAGAATAATAACACGGGTCCACTAATTTATAGTTTTAATCTAAACATTCACCTAAAATGTCATATGGTGCGCTTCTGTCATACGGTGATATTGTTGTGCTACAGAATGACATGCTTACAGTTTTGTAATAAAAAGCGGCGTTACCAGCCCCCAACCCTGCAGATAACTGTTGCCTGAGCTTTGAGAGGGGTCAGCGAACGGTTCCTCGGTGTGTGCTGTTTTGGGCTTTGTACCCGGAGAGGCCAAACCGGTCCCATTGGTTTTTTTTTATGTACATTTTCTTGTAGCTATTTAAAATTTTTTATTATTATTTTGTTATTTCATTTTAAAGGAACTGTTCGGTCTCTAATCCAGCTGGAATACATTTGGCCCATCAGCCACGATAAGGAGCTAAACTAAACAGTCAGCCAATTATGTCACCGCCACGTGAACCAGCTCACCCTTTCAGCGAACGTTTGACATGCCGTGCAGGTGAGAGGAGGAATTAGCGCTCTCTCACTTGGGGGACTGGATAGCTACCTTCAGGGGTGTTGCACCTCTGACGTGGAAGGAGGGTCAGACAGGCCCACCCACCCGCCCAGAGAGCAGAGCTTGCGGCCAGAGGAGGAAGCCGGAAGCAGAGGTGACAATACCCAGTGGCGGGGGGTAGGGGGGTGCAGTGTGCACAAGAACCTATGCGTTCACCACGAGGCACCAAGATAATTGCCTGGAATCAAAACAGCCACCGTGACAAAGGCC